>JAOTAZ010000006.1:27526164-27543687 GCA_025629785.1 Erythroxylum oxycarpum
CATATTATTTTACTAAATTTACATATCAATATTTATATGAAAAATGAATTTATGTTTGTATTTTATTAAGTATTGATAATATATTAATAACTATAAAATGGTAAATTTTATATATCTTATTATGATTAATATGTTATAATAATTATTTTGAAATAATAATAATTTAATTTATTATTTATTCTTATTTTTACTAAAAACAATATACATGATCGTGGCAGAAGCTCAGGACATAGCCCAAGATCGTTTCTTACATGCCATGATTGTGACAGAAGGCTCGGATGTGGCCCACATTCGTAGCCTAGTTTAGGCAGGCATGCAAACATTCAAAAACATTAAGTTTTGAGGGATTTTTTGAACCTTTTGGACTCCCCAAAAAACCCTAGGGCTCATAACACAAAGAATATTTAAAGAACAAGACAAAGAGGCATAAGGAGCTTTTACATTAGCCACTTTTAAGAAGCCCTAGAGAGAATTCATCGAGAGAATGAGGAAGAGAAGAAGGAAGAGAGAAAAGGAGAAGAAGTCAATTCGACATACTTCATAGATTAAGAGGTTTCCAAACATTGCCGCCTCACGTCCTCCATTTTGATTGTATTTCCTATTTATTGTCAGTTTTATCATTGTATACAATTGGATTGAATAGTTGATGATAGGATCTAAATGTTAAGGATGTTCTAAACTCACCTTCGGAGTTTTATTCTTGATTTAATGGTATCTGATTATTTTTATGTTTATTGGATTTATTGTGATTAAATTCTATGGTTGCATAATTTGGTAATAAACCAAGAGGGTGAATCGAATGAAAAATAATTAAATTGGGCTAATGAGAGTTAGGTGATTTAACAAAACAAGAATTACATCAAAGCGGTAAATTATGTGAAGAGAGATCTTACATATGTTTCTGATAGTTTATTAGACAAATTCAGGGCTAATTAGGGTTTTGGATAGGTTGTAATCAAGAGGTTGCAATTTCCATAATTTGATTAGGGTTTATAATTTAGGGTTAATGGTTATAACTCGAGAGAGAGTAATCAACCCTAGGATCGTCTAGAACTAATAATTCGGTAATTCATAATCAATTAGGTTAGCGTTAAGGATAGGTAAATTTTCCTTCCTCTTAATTGGTAATTCTCTTAGGTTGATTCTTGAGTGTGTGTTGCAATTACTGAATTATTAATATTTTGTGATTGATTTTTGACTTGATTTGATTGAATGAATCAAATTCTTGTTTCAGTTTAGTTATATTTTGAATTTCTACAATTTGTTTTGGCCTTAGATTTTTGGATTAGATTATCCCTCCTCGTGGGATCAATACCTTAGGTACTACGTGATTGAACCGTGCGCTTGTAGATTATCGAGGGTATTTATTAAAACTTACATACATCAAACACTCGATCAAGTTTTTGGCGCCTTTGCCGAGGAGCGAATTAGTTTAATTCTTATAGTCTAAGGTTTTTTCACCTTCTTAAAAAAACTAGGCATAAAGTAGAAGACACATAAACTTCAATATCACTGAGTAACAATGGAGAATCTTAAGAGTTGAATGCCAAGAAGAGATAAAAGGAATCATCATGGAAGATGTATATTATAGGGAACAAAGGACTTTTGCAGATTTCAATGAGCCACAATTTAGTTAGGGAAATCATCATAGTTATATGAACCCGTACACTTCGAGGTGGCAGAACCACCCAGATTTCTATTGGTCCAACAATGCAAGTACTCATATGGCACATCAAAACCTATTTGAGTTTCAGCAAGATGAGTCTAATTCATGGGATTCCAAATTGGACAAAATCACGAATAAACTAACAGACATAGAAGAGAACCAAAAGAGCTTGGAAGAGCAATTTGATCTCAAATAATAGAAAATCATGTCGGTTCTATTCATAACTTGAAGATTCAAGTAAGGCAGCTTCCTGTGAATTTTGTAAGAGAAGTCTGGAAGATGCTCTAAGTAATATGGAATTATATCAATGAGAGCAATATGATGTTATCACATTTAGAAATGGGTAATAATAAGATGAACCAGTGGAAGATCATGCTAAACCCTATATTGTAAGAAGACTAAGAGATAAGGAAAGAGGATGAAGAAAAGAATGACAAATCTCCCTATTATTCCCTAGATATTGGTATACCATGCTTGAACATCGAAAAAACTAGGGGAGATTTCCATGAAGAGAACCTCGTCATTCGAATTAGTGATGACCAAGTGAAATTTAACATAAATGATGTATTAAAGAATTTGGAGGAGGGCGACTAATTTAGAAATTTTGACGTGCTCAAATCCTTGAAAGAACAAAAGGACGAAAAACAGATGACAACAGACATCAAGTTTGAAGAAGCCGAGAAAGTATCTGCTCATGAAGCGAAAGAAGTAGAGGAGATGAAGGTGATTAAGGAAGAAAGAGAGCAACTGACCTTCTTATAGGACAAACTATTGGATTCGATGGAAGATTTAGGGAGTTTCATTATTCCCTATTTTATTGACAATTTGTTAGTGAAAAAGACATTACTAAAATTAATTGGTTTTCTCAACTTTATAAATATTGTCCTTCTAATCATTTTGCAATTTGTAGCTTACTCATAGGCTACAAAATTGATGTTGAACAAAAAGGGTAGAACCAAGCTGCGCATAATTGATCCCCACTGAATTTCCAAATATACAAGGTCAAGTTAATGACCATAAATTAGCAAGTTGAGGTTAGATTTAAATTTTTATGAAATTAAAGTTGTTTCATTTCCTTAAATAAATATCAATGATTCGGAATGCATTGCCCTACTAATTCTCTTACTCTCTTTGAATCAATTATAAGATAGGAAAGCCAGCTCAGCATCAAACGCATTTGGTCTCTACCTCCGACACATCACCACGTCAGTCACTATGACAATTTCATGTTCTAACCCTTTTCGTTTCATTTTTGTCAGTATTTTTTCTTATGTTTTTCGGATATTGGGTTTTATTTTCCCTGGGTGTTTACGTACCCTTCTCACATTGAGGACAATGTGATGTTCAAGTGTGGGGAGGGTTGTATGTTTTTCTTTGAGTGTGAATTTTGTATATTGTTATGTTAGTGTGTTTAGATTACATATTGTGAATGGTGTGAATGCGTCAATGAATAGGACTTAACCGAATAGATTTAGCCTTAACATAGCCTTTTAGGTTGCAAAGATTTATTAGCTTGTGAAATTAGTCACCTCTAGTCAATTAGGATACGATGTTAGTGCATTTACCTAGGAACTTGTCATACTCATTTATAATTTTAGGGCAATCAAATAAGTGGCATTATTAGTACATTTTCATGAGAATGATTAGCTAAACAATAAGGTAGGCAAAATTTTGTGTTAAAAAAAGTTTTATAAATTTTAAATAAAATAACTATTCCGCTGGCCTTTAGATTGTGAATAGAGCTAGTAGCTAATTGAGAATGTGATGTAGCTGAATAATCAGATCGACACGCATCACAAATATATGCCTTTGTGTAAAAAGGCTATAATGACATTCCAACCAAGCAACTTAATAACAACATGACTTAGTTGAGTAATCAGATCGACATTTATCACAAATTTTTGTCTCGACATTAAAAGACTAAGTTCATGTCCTTAAAGAAAAAATTCAACAAAAAGAATATTTTCAAATAGAAACCTACTAAACTTGTTAATAGCTTAATTTTTCATGAAAACTAATTAAGGAATAGCTAGAATTTTTTTTACTGAATGATTATCAATGTATGTGTGAAAGTGATAAGGTGAATAAACTCAATATTAAAACTTTGATTAGTTTGTATATCTAGTCCAAGGTGCTTAAACGCGGATTTCGCTTGTTAATAAGTTAAAACAACTTGAATGATTATGTTTAGAGTTAAATTTATTTCATGAAATTGAAGCCATTGTCTCATTACTGCATTGTGTGCTTTGTGATATTTGTGTAACATCTTATTACTCAGGTTAAGGCTAGAATTGTGAATTATAAGAAATTATTGAAAAATTAGAAAATGCACGTTATGCATAAGTTAAACATGACATGTACATTTTGCACATTCATATGATTTTACATGCATTCATTGACATTTGTTGGGTATAGTTGAGTTATTAAATGTGATTAAAATGTGATTTGGCAATTTTTGGTATATTTAGAATATTTTGAAATTTTTGGTGAATCTTAGAAAAATACTAATTTTTGGATCAATCCTAATGTGACGCGTGGCAACATATGTATATGACAAATGGCTTGTGTGTGTGGCGATAAGTGGTAGACTTGTTTAAGTGACATAAGTGAGACATGGAAAATGCCATGTAGTTCACTGTTTAGCAAAACCAATTCCGTAGCTCTCTCATTCCTCTGTTGTTTGTTTCTCCACCGAAAACACTAGCTTGTTTATCCTCTATTCTATACATGTGATTCACCTTCATTACTGGAACTAATTGCTAAATTAAGTAAGTTGTGTTTAAGTTTTTTTTGGAAGTTGTGTAAATGATGTTCTAATGGTTAAAAATGAGTTATTGCATGAATTGAGAAAGTTGGGTAGCTTCGGTGTTAATGCAGAGTTGTAAAAAAATATAAGCTAGAAACCTTGTTATTAAACCATAAGTTTGATGATGACTAGTGTTAGAGATGAATACATGCATGAGATGGTAAAGCAGTAGAGTTTCAGTGAATGCATGTGTTAAATGAATTAGATGAGGAGTTGAATTTGTGAATGTGGGAAAAATGTAGAAGATTGGAATTTGCATGTATGAGAATCGAATTTTGGTGTTTATGTGTGAATCTAGATTTTTGGATTGTATGTGTATTGATGAGCTAAAAATGAGTTATAAGAATTATTTTGAATTTTATTTGAGTTAATTGATGTGAGAATAAACATGAGGAATGCAGAAAAATGAGAAATTATAGTAGAGTGAGAAAGTGAAAATTAGGAAGACAAGTTTTGAATGAAAGTTCGTCGTGACCAACTCTCTTTGGTTTGCCGCGGTCAACTCTCTTTAGTTCGTCGTAACCAACTTTTGAAAATTCCCAAGAAATTTTCGTTTCTAGAAAAGTTAACCGCAGCCAAGTCTTGTCCTGTACAACTCAAATGGGATGATTTTTTATATGGAGTAAACTAGAGACATAAGGCTATAAATTGTCTGAAGAAATCGAGTTTTAATTCTGTCTCTAAGAATTTAAATTTCTGATTGGAAGTTGAGATAAGAATTCTGCTAAAGCTTAAGAACATTCTAAAATCTTTTGAGTATAACTTTCAGTATACTGAGCCGAATTGAATAATTTAGGTGCCATTAGAAACTTAAGACATTGGAGAACAACTTTCTAGAAGGAAGTGTTGCCTAATTTTGTCATTTACCTTATCAGATTAATTATGCAAAGTTGAACCCTAAATATGTTAGAAAATCTGAAGTGGTCAATTAGGTTACAAAATTGTTTTCATATTGTTTAATTATGATCCAAATTATAAGTACAAATGATATTAATGAGAGTTTTGATATCTGAATGATAGGTTGACAAGATCACAATAAGATACCCAGACTTACCATTGAACATGCATTGTGCATATTTTATATAAGTAGATCTGCATAAAGGAATACTTATACATTTGTGCAAAAGTGTGATATTTGTAAATGTGTTTTGTATGTTATAGAGGAGTACATTGAACGCTAGTCAAACATTGTCGGTCCATCCAGGAAATAGCATATTGGAGCATACTGTGAGTCAACCTAGACGATTTTCCTAGGATTGATTGAATTTGTTTGATTTCAAATATTGAACTATTTGTATTATGATTATGATTTTTTTTCTTCTGAATTTCGGACTTAAAGTACGAGGAGTTAATATTTGGGAATGTATTGGAAGTGTTCTGAATTGTTGTGAAAACTATGAATAATATTTGTATTCTTAACGAAAGTTGAATGCCGGACTTTATGTCCGATGACTATGAGATTCTGACTGTGCACTATATGTGACTGTTATATATGACATATTCAATATTTGATGCATCTCCTAAAATGCATGCTTAGATAAAGGCGTTATGATCAGAGTAGCCAGTATGAAAGCGTTTGCATGTAGAGCTTTACTCTGTGATTTCTGTTCGCACGTAGAGCTATGCTCCGTGATATATGTTTCGGACTGAGCCTAATGGGCCAGTAATTATATATGTATGTGAAACGCACTCGATCACAACAATAATAACGAATCTGGAGTCTCATATGAATTTGTAATTGTATATATCTATTATGATTCACAATGATTATGTGATATGCCATATTAGTGTGAGTATTTGGATTGTACATGTTCTGAATAAATATTTGTGAAATATATGATTTGTGGATATGATCCGGTGAAATCATCAATGATAGTTCACTCATGGAGTTCGCGAAACTCATAAAGATTACGACGTGGCTTTTCAGGTACGAGATAGGAGACTTAGTATCTTATTCTGGACTAGAGGAACATTTTGGACTAAGTTATGGCTCAGAGGTTTGTCAGTTGACGTCAGAAGAGTTATAGCTTTTATTTTGTAGTTCTTGCTAGAACCTGTATGAAGTTTTGTATATATTTGTTTAATGGAAACAGTGTAAGCTTTGTGAATGAATGCAATGAATAGTTTTAAAATTCAGTGACTTTTAAATTAAGTTAGATGATACCATGTGTAAGTTGGATTTATTTTTTGCTCTAACATATCATTATCATAGGATATGTACTTGAATGTCCTTGAATGTTCGGGTATATACTTTATGGTAGTGGTATGTTGCAATTTGTGTGTTTATCATTTTGTTTTCTTGAGGACAAGCAAGCGTTTAAGTGTGGGGACATTGATAAGTGTAAATTGCATCATATTTTAGGGCTTAGTTTAATATGCATCTAATTGTTAATTCAATCAGTTAGTATGTGTTTAGGTTATAATTGTGTTATTTTGTTAATTACTTGTGTTTAAATGTTTTTAGGGGTTAGTACAAGTCTTTGAGCTTAAATATTATGTTTTTAAGGTATCTTGATGTGTTTATTAATGTTTCAGGGTCAAAATCGAAGAACAGAGGAGTTTCAGAGACATTCAGGTCGAAACACTAGCTGACGATCGTGGCCCAAATATGGCCCACGATCGTGGCTTTCATCAGCAGATGCGCAAACATTTAAAAAAGTCATGTTTTGCGGGATTTGTTGGACCTTTCCGACCCCCAAAAAACCCTAGTGATGCTCAAAATACAAAAGATATTTAAAGAATAAGACAAAGAGACAAAATAAGCTTTTGCATCAGCCACATTTGAGAAACCTTAGAGAGAATTCATCGAGAGATTGAGGAAGAGAAGAAAGAAGAGAGAAGAGGAGAAGAAACCAATTCGATGTACTTCCCAAATTAGGGATTTCCCAACATTGCTGCCTCCCGTCCTCCATTTTGATTATAATTCCTGTTTATTTTCATTTTTATCATTGTATAGAATTGGATTAAATAGTTGATGATAGGATCTAAATGTTGAGGATGTTATAAACTCATCTTTGGAGTTTTATTCTTGATTTAATGATATCTGATTATTTTTTATGTTTATTGGATTTATTGTGATAAATTCTATGATTGCATAATTCGGTAATAAACTAAGAGGGTGAATCGAATGAAAAATAATTACATTGAGCTACGAGAGTTATGTGATTTAATAGAACAAGAATTAAATCAAATTGGTAAATTGTGCGAAGAGAGATCTTGCATAGGTTTATGATAGTTTGTTAGACAACTTCAGAGCTAATTAGGGTTTTGAATAGGTTGTTAATCAATAGATCGCAATTTTCATAATCTGATTAGGGTTTATAATTTGGGATTAATGGTTATAACTTGAAAGAGAGTAATCAACCCTAGGATCGTCTATAACCAATAATCCAGTAATTCATAATCAACTAGGTTAGTGTTAAAGATAGGTAAAATTTCTTTTTTCTCAATTGGTAATTCTCTTAGGTTGATTCTTGGGTGTGCGTTGCAATTGCTGAAACATTAATATTTTCATGATTGATTTTTGATTTGATTTTGATTAAATCGAATTTTTATTTTAGTTTCATGATATTTTGAATTTCTACGATTTATTTTGGCCTTAGATTTTAGGATTAAATTATCTCTCCTCGTGGGATTGACATCTTATGTACTACGGGAACAAACAACGTACTTGTAGATTGTTGAGGGTATTTATTAAAACTTACACACATCGAACACTCGATCACAAACTAATCAAATTGTTATTAATCACGTATAGAAAATAAGTTATAAGCAAAAAGGAGAATTTGGTCATCTTATTTTTAAGTATTATTATATGGTAAAATAAAATATTAATGAAATATTTAATTTACTATCATGTTAAAATGGCTATAATAATAATAATAATAATAATAATAATACAACATTAACAATAACAACAACAATAATAAAATGAGTTAATATTACATATTAAATGTTTGTTTATATTTTTTGTTATAAGTAATGACATGTAACAAAAATAAATAGGATAATTGGTATTGATTTATAAGAGTACAATTAAAAAAATAAAATTGATCGTACTATTTATTAGTATTATTATTATATGATAAATACAAACATAATGAAAGTCCTAATAAATTATAATAATTAATAATATTAAAAATTAATTAATTAATACTACATATGAAGTATTATATATTTTAAAATTAAGTATATGTAAATATAATAAATCACTAAAATTAATGTTTCTAGCATATACCACTTTATTATCCTTTGTGATGTGATTATCCGTGTATTGAAAAATTATAATGTGAATTAGAACTGATGCCTAATTTAATAAAATAATTTATTTTAAACATTTGAAAAGCATAAATAATTGTCGTAGAATTTTTTTTTAAAGAAGGTTTCTATTGAAATAGTGAAACAGAGTTAAAAAAATCAGTAATATATGATTTCATAGCTATTAGAATTTGATACATGAAAAAGTAATAAATAGATTAAATCTTTTTACATCTAATATCTATAACATGAAATTGAAAATTTAAAACTATTTTGGTTGAATTCTAACGGATAAGTAGCTGAATTTAATGTACTTTCATGAGAAATAGGAAAGGCAAAACTAAGCACGCCTGTTAGTGTGACTTCTGAGGAAGACATGGAGAGGAAACTGAAGTGGCGGCCTGTGATTGGGCACCAGACAATCTAACAGAAAAACTGTACCGAGAAACTCACACGTATCATAACTACCGAAGAAATTCTTCATAGATATGGGTTTTACATTAATAACAGCCGCGTCCAATGGCAAGAAATGAATGGCGTAAGTGGCATTCTTGTTCCTAAGATTGTGCAAATCTAAATCCTCCTCTTACCACTTTCACTCCCATTCCATATTCTGTCTTTCTTAGCATCTCATTGTGAAGATCAAGATACATTTGCTCCTCAGTTTCTTTCGCAGTAAGTTGTTTGTCTTGTGTATGATTTTGTCCAAATTTGACGCTATACTGCTCTGGCTGGACTTGAATAATTTACTTCACCCTTCGAGTGCTTTCTGTTTTTCTTCTTCTCTGCAATGAAACGGAAAGTAATAATTTTTGACGTGAAGCCACTCACTTTCTTCATTTTGGAGATGTTAAAAGATTGAATTTTTTGTTTTTGTTTTTGTTTCTTTTGTGTTTCTCGTTCATGTGGATGTTTATTCATTTATTGTTTCTCTCTATAGCTGTTAAGGTGTCTTTAATGGTGCCTTGTTTATAAAGGATTTGTTACATTATTTTTATTTCAGTTGAATCATTCTTTGAGAGAAGTGTAGCAGGACCGGTATTAACGCTGACTTGTCAAGCCGTTGAATTTGTCCTAATTTATAGTCGAATCCTTTCTTATTGTTTTAACATACATCTGTAGAGTTTAGAATCTTCGTTAAACAATTTGATGAAAACAGGGCTTCAACTTTGATTGCTTTTGCCTGGAAGTGTACGTCTCTCAAGGTTTTTAGTCCCTGAGAAACCATAAACCGGGTGGTTTTATTTGATTATCTCATAACTCCTTCTAGTAGGAACTTTGAATTTGGATTTCTTTCGGTATTATCTTTCTTATGTGATTTGTTCTAGCTATTTATCACGTAGTTATACAAAGAAGTAAATGCATTTCAGGTGCCTCATGGCCACAAAAGGGAATCCAGGAGACCAGAGAAGTAGGAGGTCACTGTCGATTGCTGTTGCAGCTGGCTTGTGTTTTTTCTTCTACATATTGGGTGTCTGGAAAAAAAGTGGTTTTGGGAAGGGTGATAGCATAGCTCTGGAGATTACTAATCGGAAAGACTGTTCTGTTCTTAACAATCTGAATTACGAGACAAGTGGTGACGGAGGCATGCTTGATGGTTCTGATTCAGAAGTCAAGGAGGTCAAGCCTTGTGAGGCCAAGTATACAGACTACACGCCTTGTCATGATCAAATGAGAGCAATGGCTTTTCCGAGAGATAATATGGTATATAGGGAACGGCATTGTCCTCCAGAAGAGGAGAAGTTGCATTGCCTTATTCCTGCACCTAAAGGGTATGCGACCCCATTTCCATGGCCAAAGAGTCGCGACTATGTACCATACGCAAATGCACCTTACAAGAGCTTGACAGTTGAGAAGGCTGTTCAGAATTGGATACAGTATGAGGGCAATGTGTTTAGGTTCCCTGGTGGAGGAACTCAATTCCCTCATGGGGCAGATGCATACATTAATCAGCTTGCTTCTGTGATCCCAATGGACAATGGAATGGTTAGAACTGCGTTGGACACTGGATGTGGGGTATGCGGTCCTTACTTTTCTTTCGCTTCCATAATGCATTCTTATATGAACTGCTCATTCTCATTTATATTTCTGAACATTTAGCGCCATTCTTTATTGGTTTCCTCCTCACGATTTGCTTTTGTGCATAGGTTGCAAGTTGGGGGGCTTACCTTTTCAAAAAGAACGTTATAGCGATGTCCTTTGCCCCCAGAGATTCTCATGAAGCACAAGTTCAATTTGCATTGGAACGAGGTGTTCCAGCCACTATTGGCGTTCTTGGAACTATCAAGCTGCCATATCCTTCGCGAGCCTTTGACATGGCCCACTGTTCGCGTTGTTTGATTCCATGGGGTGCCAACGGTGAGGATGATTGCTTTGAGTTTGCTGTGTGATGTCCGTCTTCTTGAGCAAAGCAGAAATGACCACATGCTGAACATAATGACATTTCCTGTGAATTAATATTTTCGCTATATTTTGATGTATGGTCCAGCTAAAACATCTTGAGCTGTTAATTTCCGTGTCTTAGCTGGATATCCCGTAATTTTGCAGATGCTAGTCTCTTTGAACTTGGCCAGAATAAGGAAACCATTTTCAATCAGATGGTGATGAATGACTTACATTTGAAATGGTTTCATGGTCCTAACCTTTGTTAGGATTAATGTCTTTCTCATTTGGGGACAGTAGTGATGGAAGTTTCAGATAAGATCATAACTTCGTTCTTTTTTTTACAGGTGGGATATACATGATGGAAGTTGATCGTGTTCTCAGACCTGGTGGCTATTGGGTCCTTTCTGGTCCTCCTATTAACTGGAGGATAGATTACCAAGCATGGCAGCGTCCTAAAGAGGAGCTTAAGGAGGAGCAGAAGAAGATTGAAGACGTTGCCAAACTCCTTTGTTGGGAAAAGAAACAGGAGATTGGTGAAATAGCAATCTGGCAGAAGAGAATAAACAAAGATTCTTGCCCTTGGCAAGATAACCAACCAACAATTTGTCAGTCCATAAATTCTGATGATGTCTGGTGAGAACAATTCCAAGGCATGTCATTTGTGAATTTGAGGTCGTTTGTTGCACTTTCTTGGACAAAAAACAATCATTTTCTTCTTAGAAGAACTTGATTCCAAGTAATGATAATATATGAAGTTATTTCGCCTGGACAAAACGAGTAAGTAATGGTAATTCTTGCTCGTTGTCCTTTTTGTCACTTGTCTTATTACATTGGTCTTTTCCCTTATTTTCTGGGACACAATAGGAAAAGTCAGAATCGTAACTTTTATTAAAGAAGTTGTGTTGCTCCAGTAGCAAAGTTTCACATGTTGATTATTCAAAGTAGCATGTTTCAGCTGTGATTACCACACATTGTTTCTTAGCGTTTGGCTTTGGATCATAAATAGGTATAAAAGAATGGAAGCCTGCGTGACACCTTATCCAGATAGTAACGGAGCTTGGAGACCATTTCCTGAAAGACTTTATGCTGTACCTCTCAGAATATCCAGTGGCTCCATTCCTGGGATATCTGTTGAGGCCTATCTGGAGGACAATCGGACATGGAAGAAACATGTCAATGGTTATAAGAGGACAAACAAAATCATTGACTCTGGGAGGTACCGCAATATCATGGATATGAATGCTGGTATGGGAGGTTTTGCTGCAGCACTTGAATCTCCAAAATTGTGGGTTATGAACGTTATGCCAACAATAGCCGAGAAAGACACTTTGGGCGTCATTTATGAGCGTGGTTTGATTGGCATATATCATGATTGGTAATTCCTATAATATATCTCTTTTCCATCTCATTCCTCCTCTAGCATTCCTTTCTTGAACTGGATCCAATGTTCGGCAACAAAAAATAAAAGAATGTTATGGAATTTATAGACATTGCTAAAATCACCCTTAATACTAAAGTGAGTTATCCTTTCTAAAGAACTTAATTGACCCTGATGATACTGAACATGGCCTCTTCATTTTATTAGAGGCATTGTCTAATTCATAATCTTCTTCTGACATTTACCAGGTGTGAAGCCTTCTCTACATACCCAAGGACATATGACCTTATTCATGCAAATAGTGTTTTTAGTTTGTACAAAGACAAGTAAGTTATACATCTTTTCTTCTTAGTACTAACAGTAGTAAATCAGGTCTTTTGTTTACGATGATCCCCTATTTACGAGTGATGGAAGCTTGCTTATACAAACTTGCAACTGAGAAACATAAAAAGAAAAAAACATTTGTTATTCGTTCAGATAAACCAGGGTCTCTCTAGCTCTAGGTCAAATATTGTCATACTGTGTTTAACCTGGAATCTGGAGAAAGTATTTTTGTGATTACTGCAGGTGCAGTATGGAAGACATTCTGCTGGAGATGGATCGGATTTTAAGGCCAGAAGGAACAGTCATAGTCCGTGATCAATTGGATGTGCTAATCAAAGTGAAGAGAGTTGTTGGAGGAATGAGATGGAATACGAAATTAGTTGATCATGAGGATGGCCCTCTTGTCCCGGAGAAAATGTTGTTTGCTGTTAAACAGTACTGGGTTGCTGAAGAAGATGAGAATAACACATCGTCATAACGAACAAGAAAGATTACTCTGAGAATTTAAGGGAGGTTACGTCTGATTCAGGTCCAACAAATCGAATTTATGCCAGTTCACTCATATTGCATGTAGCAACGGATATTATGCTGCTTCCGCAGTTATCACTGTCATCATCTTGTCCACCTCGTGGAAGATATAAACATAGGTTTATTCGCTTTTCCAAGCTTCTTAGGTATGTTGAGGATTATTTACTCCTCCAACTCCACTTCTTTATTCGTCATTTATCCATCTTTAGATTTAATCACAGGTCCGGTGCAATCCAGTAATTGCATCCTGTATATCCTCTTGCAGTCTGTAAAACAGTTGTGAGGCTCTTCATTATGTCTTTTCGATTTCTAATCTAATACGAAGGAATCTATTTTTTGCGTCGGTGAGCTTCCAATACTTTTTGAAATATTTCTGATCCTCCTAACAATTTAGGCTGTCTATTTCATGGTGATTACATTTTTTTTAAATAAAGTAAAGTTGTATTAATAATAGGATGTCCAACGCGAAATCAAGTGCTTAATAACAAAGCAACGACAGCGTCTAGTAAACATACATTAAAAAATGGGGCTTTGATCAACATGGGGGTAAGCACAGATTGTGTCTTACGCCATTCACCAAACCCAACCAAATTAAGATTGGGTAGAGAAGCGTTCGCTGCGTTCCAGAAGAGATGCTCCAGTGGATGGGTGATCTTCAAAGTTTCGTGTTGCTCGTCCTCACCACTCGTGGATTAGAAGTTGTTCTTCTATTGAATGGACCAATGTTCGTGTTCAGAGCCTATGTTCGTGCTCACTACACAAAAAAAAAAAATGGGGAGAACTCCAGACGATTTGTGACTTACCAGGACCTTTGCTCTTCGTCTACCAGGTACTTTCTTGCAAAAGTTTTACAGATCTACTCTATCATCAGATTGTTTGCCCCGTCTATATATTAATTGATTCTTCACAATGAGGCTAAATTAGGGCAGACTCTTTCAAAGCCTAAAATATAAAGGAGTTTTTCTCTTATTCTACCAATTAGATGTTGTCAAAATTGACCAGATTAGAGTAGGTTCGCAGCTATTCCAATGTTCTCAATCAGGATTTGTCATATTTTACTAACTACTCCTACTACATGTGCAATGTCTGGTCTTGTCCAAATCAAAGCGAACATTAAGCTCCCTACTGTTGATGCATACGGTACTCGAGACATTTCTATCCTCTCTTCTTCATTGCTATGATTCATACTTGAGGATAACTTGAAATTAACAAAAAGAGAGGTATAAATTGACTTACAATCTTGTATGTTGAATCGTCGCAAGATCTTTTTCAAATAATTCTTCTGAGAAAGCCAAATATTCCTATTATTTCTATCTCGGTGAATTTGCATCCTTAGAATCTTGTTTGCTAGTCCCAAGTCCTTCATTTCAAATTTCCTAGCCAACTGTACCTTTAATTCATTGATACGATCATTACTGTGGCTTACTACCAACATGTCATCTATATACAACAGCAAGACTATAAAATCATCGTTCTCAAACCTCTTGAAGTATGCACAAGGAATTGCATTCAGTCTGCTATATCCAAGGCTCATGATGAAGGAATCAAATCTCTTATACCAACACCTCGACGTCTTCTTTAAACCATATAGAGATTTGTTCAACTTGCAAATCAAGTTCTCTTTCCCTTTTTCTTCAAAACCTTCTAGTTGGAGCATATAAATTTCTTCTTCAAGATTTCCATGAAGAAATATTGTTTTCACATCTAACTGCTCAAGATGCAAGTCATATATAGCACACATTGCCAGAACTACTCGAACTGTCGTGAGTCGAATCATAGGAGAAAATATTTCGGTAAAACCAATACCTTCTTTCTAAGCATATCCTTTTACTATCAATCTAGCACCATATCGTTGTACTTGATCATCACCACTTCGCTTGATCTTGTAAACCCATTTATTGCCAATAGATTTTCTTCCTTGCGGTAGTGATACCAGCTCTCATGTCTTATTCTTATGCAGAGCTTCAATTTCTTCCTGCATTGCTGCGATCCACTGAGATGCATCTGAACTATTCATTGCTTCTTGAAGAGTTGATGACTCTCTATCCTCAGTCAAAAAATAATATGTAATATTGCTCTCCATCATATAATCTGAGTGCCAACTCGGTGCTCTTTTTATGCGAGTTGGTCTCTGAATATCTAGAACATCATATTCAATTGGTTATTGCTCCTCGTGCTATGGTGTAGCTTCAGAAGAATCATTTTGATCAACTTCTCTATCAACTTATACTGTTGTAGTTTCTGGATTCTCTTGTACAGTGCTAACATTTTCTGCTTGCTTTTGATCCTTATCTTCCATGAAGATAACATCCCTTTTGATAACAATCTTATGGGCTGTGGGATCCTACAGAAGACAAGCCTTCACACCTTCATCATACCCTAAGAAAATACATCTTTTAGATTTTGGACCCAACTTCGTAGTTTCTTGGGCATTGAACATCACATAGGCCAAACTTTCAAATATATAGAGGTTGGAATAATCCACTAGTTTACCAGTCCACATCTCCATCGGTGTCTTCAACTCAATTGCAGTTGATGGAGCTTGATTCACCACATAACATGTGGTATTGAATGCTTCTGCCCAGAATTTTTAATCTAAGCCTACAGTTCTCATTATCGCTCTTGTTCTTTCCAATAGAGTTCTATTCATCCGCTCTGCTACTCCATTCTGTTGAGGAGTGTATGTCATCATGAACTACCCTTTGATGCCTTCTTGCTTACAGAATTCATCAACTTCTTTCCCAGTATATTCGCCTCCATTATTTGACCACAAACACTTGATCTTCTTACCAGATTCGAGTTCCACCAGCGCTTTGCAAAATTTGAAATTTGGAAACACATCTGCCTTCCTTTTAATAGGAAACACCCAACATCTTCAAGAATAATCATCGATGAATGACGCAAAGAAATTTTCTCCTCCTTGGGATGTAACTAGTGCTTGTCATACATCAGAGTGAATCAATTCTAGAATTTTTTTGCTTCTGAACTTTGATTTGTTGAATTTCAATCGATGTTGCTTACTTATAATGCAATGCTCATAGAAGGGTAGTGATACCTTTGTGAGAATTGGACGTAGATTATTCTCTGCAAATAACTTCATTACTTGTTCCAACATACGTCCAAGCTTTCTATGCCACGTCATTGCAGATTTGTGATTTAGACTAGTCACCGCAACAGATGTCTTTCCTTCTTGCAAAGTTACTCCCTTTAGCATGTACAGATTTACAACAATCTTCTCTGCTTTCATAAATACCAGTGCTCCTTTAATCACTTTCATGATCTTGTTTTGAATCTCCAACCTGAAACTGAGATCATCCAGCTGTCCTACAGATAACAAATTCTTCTTCAGGCCCTCCACTTGTCGTACTTTGTTAATGGTCTGAGTTGTACCTTCATACATTAACTTGATGATGTTGATAGCAACAATCTTTAGAGCTTGATCATTACAGCTATAAACAAATCCCTTAGAGACAGATTTATACTGATGGAACCATTCTCTTCGAGAGGTCATATGAAAAGTAGTTGTTAAATCGAGAAGCCATACTTTAACAAATCTTCTCTTACCTCCAATAGTCGTTGCTGTTTCACATACCATTGTACCTCCATCATCTGAAGTATTTGCCGCATTTCCTTAAAGAATAGAATCTTTCTTATTCAGATTCCAACAATCCTTCTTCAGGTGCCCTTTTTTGCCACAATTGTGTGGCACTTGAAATTCTTCTTTCTCCTGGATTTTAATCTACCATGAGTATTACTCCCACTTGGACTACGTTCCATTGATCTTTCTCTCTTCACCATCAAGGCCTCTGCTTGTTGCGAAGTTGCTAGCCTGTCTTTCTTATTTTTGCGCCAACTCTCTTCTTCCAGAATAGTTGCTGCAATATTGTCAAAGACTAGAGTGTCTGTATTGTTTGTTAGATTGATGATGTGTTAGACCCCGATCTTTAAGTGGAAATTTAGAGATATTAAATGAAATTCAATAAGTGTTTTTGTATATGTATTGTGTTATAGATGTCGTATGCTTTAAGGAAATTGATAAGAAAAGAAATTGATTAGTTTTGATGACTTTGATATTCGAATAGATTTGTATGGGTTAGGAAAGTTAAGTGAATGAGTTGGTTGAAATGGAAGTTGAAAAATCAAGAAATAAAGAGAAAGAGTGTGAGAATTGAAGAAATA
>JAOTAZ010000006.1:27543787-27554041 GCA_025629785.1 Erythroxylum oxycarpum
GCATAATCCTCAAAAGTAACTATAGGAAACCCAAAATCATCACTTTTCCAAGCTATCTCAACCAACAATTTCCAAAACCCCCCCAAATAAAAAAAATTGGGCATAAACCCTAATTTCCAAATATCCAAAATTTCACATCATCTTAGCATAATCATCACAAATTAACTTCATAATTCACAAACCCATGTCAATCTTAAGCTATTTAACCCAAAAATCTCATCAAAATCAAAGATTCAAAAATCACCTCTTACCTTTATCTTCTCCATTTTCGGATTTTCTTAGCTCATCTTGGAGCTCTCATGCTCCCCCATCTTTTTCTCTTTTGGATTGGCACCAGAATCCTTCTTGAAATCTCACAAAATCAAAAACCATAGCTGTTTCTAGGATGTCTACACTTCCCTAACATATCATTCATTTTTCTTGTACTCTCAGTAAAGGTTGCTAGATCAGCTGAAATACTATTTATCCTTAGCTTTAGCTGATTGATCTCTTTGGATCTATCTGTAACTTCCTTTTTCTTTATTTCATCTACTTGCCTTTTTAGACACATGTTCTCTCTTTCTGACTCTTGTGTATTTTTCAGATTTTCTACATACTTTTTCTTCAATAGTTTGTACTGTTTCAAAATAGCACGGGAATCTTCTAGTAGTTCAGAATAAGCATCTTGTAAATCATTAAATTTTGAGGTTACCTCCTCATCACTTTCCTCTTTGGCTACTAGGCATATATTTGCATATTTAGATGTCTCTAAGCCAGTATCTGATTCGGATGAATCTAGATCCTCACAGGTTGCCATCATGCTTTTCTTGTCTTTTATACTCTTCTTTAGTTTTCTCTTTAGCATTGAACACTCGGACTTGTAATGCCCTGGCTTGTTGCACTCATAGCATATGATGGATATCTTCTCGATCTCCCCATCATCTTTGCTATTCTTCTTGAAGGTTGAATTTACTTTGGCCTTTTTCTTCCACATCCGTCTAATCTTCCTTGAAATGAAAGATAGCTCGTCATCTTCATCACTCGACTCTTGGTCTAACTCACTGGAATCATCGTTCTTCGATTCTTCAATTCTCAGCGCTTTTGATGATGAGTTTCTCTTCCTTTGAGTCTTGTGATTCTTTTGTCCTGCCTTTAGTGCTATCGACTTGTCCCGTCTGGGCTTGTCTTTAGCATCGAGCTCAACTTCGTGTATCTTCAGAGATCCAAGTAGTTCGTCAAGCTTTAACACGCTTAAGTCCTTGGCTTCCTGTACAGCTGTCACTTTCGGTCTTCACCTCTTGGGTAGACTCCTTAGGATCTTACGAACGTGATCTTGGTTATCGTAAGTTCTTCCGAGAGCTTTTAATCCATTTATAATTGTTTGAAATCTTCTAAACATTTGATCAATGGATTCTTCATCTTCCAACTTGAACAACTCGTACTGATGCACAAGAATACTTATCTTGGATTCTTTAACTTGATTCGTGCTTTCATGTGTGATAGACAACGTATCCCACATCTCCTTCGCAATCTCGCATCCGTGGACTTTGTCGTACTCACTTCTGCTTAAGGCACAACTCAAAAAGAACTTTGCCTTTGAGTTAAGTTGAAATCTTGCCTTTTGATCAGCAGTCCATCTGACTCGTGGAATAGAATTTCCTTCTTCATCTACAAGTGCATCAGGTCCGTTCTCGATTATATCCCAAAGGTCAATATGAGTAGATTCGATAAAGAGCCGCATTCGATCTTTCCAATAGTGAGTCTTCTCTGTTGAACGCGGGAGGTCTAGTGACTGAGGCACCTTCCGCTATTTATGTATGTGATTCCGTCATAAATCTTGATTCACAATTTGTTACAGTGGTTCTTGGACACTAGGCTCTGATACCAATTGAAGTGAATCACATGTTAATACAAAACTTATTATACGATATAGAAATGAACAAGAAGGGGGGTTGAATTATGAATTTTTTACGGTAATCCCCTTCGTAAACAAGTTCGTAAAAAAAAGCGTTCTTTTACAGAAACGAATGAAAATTAAAGTTGTAAGGTATTTTCAAAAACTTGTGTAAAACTAATAAGATTAGAAGTTAAGAGTCAAGAGAGAGATTAAGAGTTGAGAGATGTTGACACAACGATTTTTATACTAGTTTACCCCAAACCGTGGGCTACGTCCAGTCCTTAGATATCTTTCTGAGATTTCACTATCTCTCAAAACGTTACAAGTATTCTTTGTTTCCAAGCCTCTTCAGGTCTCTTACAATCAGTATTCTTTCACACTTAGCCTCTGCAGGCTATCTGCTTTACTTTCAACTGAAAGGTTTTTCGAGCTTTGTTACAGAAAAATAGCTCTAGATTTTTCGCACAATAGTTTCTCTCAAGTATTGCTAAGCTCTTTAATTTCTCTCATTTCAGTAACTTTTGCAATCTTCGACTCCGAATCATATTTATAGTCTTCGTCTTCAACTGCTTCTTGATTCTTATTTCTTGCTTCTTTCAAGAAACGGTTATTCAGTTGAGTTCTGTAACTAACCCAGACTGATTCGTAATTTGATGTGCTTTGCTTCCGTCTGCCTTTCTTCGTTTGCTTTTCATATCGTCTGCTTTCTTTCGCCTGCTTTTTTCGCTTTCGCTTCCATCTGCTTTTCAATTTGGCTTCCGTCTACTTTTCTTCATCTGCTTTTTATATCGTCTGCTTTCTTTGCTTTCGCTTCCATCTACTTTTTAATTTGGCTTCCGTCTGCTTTTTATATCGTCTGCTTTCTTTCATCTGCTTTGTCTGCTTTCGCTTCCGTTTGCTTTTCAATTTGGCTTCTGTCTGCTTTTCTTCGTCTGCTTTTTATATCGTCTGCTTTCTTTCGTTTGCTTTTTACACTTTTGCTTCCGTCTGCTTTTCATTGTAGCTTCCGTATGCTTTTCATTTTAGCTTCCGTCTGCTTTTCATTTTAGCTTCTGTCTGCTTTTCATTATTATTTGTACTTCATCAAAATCATTTATGTAAAGTCATTTTGACTTAACACTTAGTTTATTCAACACAGCAAGCAAAAGAAGAATGGGGTAGCTAGGCATGAGTGACTTGTGTCAAATAATAGGAAACCAGATCTGCCTTCGATTATTTTGATTCTACCAATTTCTTAATTTCGCAATGTTGAAGGTGTTTGGAGGTAGATTGATACATTGGAATATGTCATTTCTTCCTAAGTTAGGATGGTAATTGGGAGTGTGGTGCTACAATTTTGAGGGAATGTTCCATTGGCCACTTAGAATGATGGAATTCATTTTCAAGTTGATAGGAAGTCCGTTCCAATACTAAAGAGCTTAAGGAAGTCTAATTAGGGGGCCTTTACTAGTGTAATTATCAAACCAAAAATAAGTATGTTCTCTATTTCCACCCTTACAAAACACCAAAGGTTCTAAGATAGATATTAACTTCAAAAGTTGAATCAAGGACTAAGAAAAGGTAGGTTTTAGAGGAATAGACCAAAGGCTAGATCCTTTAAGAATATAGCTATGGAACCATTGAATCCATAAAGATTTGTTATCCAATAGGATGCTCCATAGATCTTTAATCAAGGTTGATCTATTAAAGTTGCCAACAGAGGTCTATCCTAGACTTTTTTTTTTCTTTTATATACTCTTGTTCATTTAACCTTAGCAAAGTGGTTGTTTGAGTTTAAGTTTCCCTACACAAATCTTCTAAATAGCTTGTTGATGGTTTTAGTTACTCCTTCGGCTAAGGATATGTTAAAGGACCAATAAACATGTAGGGAATTCATAATGGATTCAATGATTTACGATCTCACACCAAAAGAGAGAACCTCATTATACCACATACTCAATCTTCTCTATATTTTTTAATCAAGGGAAAGCATTCAGAGAATTTTATCCTTTTTATGGTAATGTGTACGCCATATATGTTAGAGGAGTTGGCTTCCTACTCATCCCTGTGATTAAAGATATTTTATTTTCCATCATTGTTACACTGGTAGTTAGATGAAATGGCGTTTTTTTAGGTTTACCTCCAACCCTGAAAGGTCTTTGAATAAAGATATATTTTAGATAAGTAATTCAATAGATTTACCATGGGCCTTGGAAGAAAAAAAAGGTCATCCACAAAATATAAAGTAATAAGCCTTACCCTCTTACATTTGCTATGAAATTTGTAGTCCTTGCCCACCTTTTAAAGAATCAATTGACTTAGAACCTCCATGCATATGATAAAGAGATAAGAGGAGATGGGATCTTCTTGTCTTAGTCCTCTAGAACTCTTGAAGGTATTGGTTGGCATATCATTAGTAATAACGGAGTAAGATGTAGCGGTAATATAGGTCTCAACCTATCTAATAAACACATTTGGGAATACCAAAAGCCTTAGAGTCTGAAGGATAAAGTATCATTCCCCTTAATCAAAAGAATTCTTGAAATCAACTTTTATGATACAATTAGGAAGGTGATTCTTCCTCTGATACACTTTCATCAGTTCTTAAACAATAGAGATATTATCCCCAATCTGTCTACCATATAAAAAGGCACTTTGATTAGTAGAGATTAGTGAATCCAAGATAAGCTTCAGCTTGTTTGCTAAAAGTTTAGAAATTACCTTGTTGATGAAGTTGGTGCATGCGAATATGAGTTTTGTTAATATCCTTCAGTAGTATTCCCTTTGAGAAAAATTCCAAGACTACTCTCTTTACCATAGGGCCAGGTTCTTACCAGGTCTTTTAAAAGAAGCAACCATTAAAGCCATCATGTCCAATAGATTTATTAGGATGCATTTGAAAAACCACTTCTTCTATCTCTTTTTCCTCCACTGGTTTAATAAGTATGCAGCATGCTCTTAAGAGATCGTCTTTTGAATGAAGGAGCAAAGAGTTGTAGTAGTTGCTTGAGTACATAAACAACTATAAAAGCTCTTAAAGTATCTCTTGACTTCCATTAAAAGGTCTTTTTGTTGAGTAATTTCCTCACCATCTTGAAGCTTAAGGGAATAAATTCTATTTGTGTTTTTCCTGGCCAAAATAGAGTTAAAGAAGAATTTAGAGCACCTTTCACCATCTTTTAGCCAATTGATTTTGGCCCGTTGTTCCATAAGGCTATCATGATCCTTAGCTTTTGATAGATAAAAACTCAAAAGAGTCTTCTCAGTACTCAATAAGATATAATTAGCAGGATCTCGAGCAAGCTTATCTTGTATAGCTTCTAATTCTTCTTTAACTTTAGCAATAGCTAGTTATGTGGATGAAGTTCTTCTGCTTATAAGGCTTTTTATCTCCATTTTGATAGCTTTAAGCTTCTGGACACAAATGAATTGGTGTATTCCCTCAATTGTAACCTCCAAACCCTTCTAGAGAGCCTCTATAAATCGATCATCATCAATCAAAAAATTGTTAAAATTGAAAGGACCTCTTATACCTTGGCTTTGAAAGAGATTCTTTATCTACATAGGTGTATGATCTGAGAATAATGGATCCAGGAAAGTAGATACACTCTTAGGAAATTGTGTAATCCATTTTTGACTCACCAATGTACGATCAAGTTTTTTTTCTTAAAGCCCATTTACCAACCTGTTTATTACTCCAAATGTAGAAATAGCCCTGAGATTTTGTCAAAAATTCCCAATTTACCCACACAGTCATTGAAGTCAAATGAGAAGTTTCTCAAGTTGTATTTTTCAGTTCTATATAACGTAAAATTGAAATCTCCACATAGAAGCCAAAGTCCATTCACTATCTTTTGGAACTCTGATAAGCTGACCCATAAAAGTTTCCTTTGGAAAACATAATTAACACCATAGATAAAAGAAGAAAAGAGATCAACATTTACCTTAAGAAGTTTACATTTCAGGTGAATAACTTGCATCTCTGTCTCAAAAACGTGGACATCCACCAAAGAAGGGTCATATCTAATAATGATTCTCCCAAACTATGAGTTTGATAGGTGGAGATAAAATTCTACCTAAAGCCCAGTTTATTAAGAAGTCTAATATTCTCAAGTTTGATTTTGGTTTCAAAAAGAGCAAAAATCCATGGTTTTATGTTATAGACACAATCCTTTAAAGCAGAAAGCTTTTTAGGGCAATTGATCCCCCTTATATTCCATGCGATGACTTTCACAAATCAAAAGATCTTATTTTTAGAGCCCTTACCTTTACTCCTGTTGGATTTCCTTTTAGTAGCGATCCAAAATTCCCTATTAAGAGGACTATCATCCTTAATGTGAAGAATTATCAACCATTTGATCAAGACCATTGAGAGGATCGTTAGAGCTAGCTGGTTGCTCATCCACAATAGTGTCCTCTTTAGAAGTATCATCTATAATAATTGATTTACTATCAACAGCTAGCCCTATAGCCTCTTTTCTACCATCAACTTCAACAAATACCTCTTTTCCACCATCAGTTACAACAAATACCTCCTTTCCAGCAATTTTTTTATCATTTTCCTTATGTCTTACAATTGTGTTTGTTGGAGTTATATAAATATAGTGCCCTAGAAAGCAAGTGTATCTACATATAGCTTAATCTTCTTCCAGTTACTTTGTAATGAAAATATTTATTATTAATAAAACAAAAGAATTTGGTTTTATTTATATGAGCATTATATATCTAGTCATAATATACCAAGATTCTTTTGCAAGTAATAAACATATACATGGAGATTTATGGAAAACATGTATATTATTAAAATCTAAATTAGTTGATTCACGGTTGAATAATCAAATTAGTCGTTTGATTATGGTTTAGGCTGTAATGTTGCGGTTTATCTCCATGTAAGTAAAAGAGTTTACTTCAAGGGAATGGTGGGTTTTATATCATGATAGTATTTGACTATCAATAATGGCACTATTAAATGAATCTAAAATCACGCATATTTTTCAAAGATTAAAGTAGGTCATTTTTTTGATCTTAAAACATTTAGCATTCTGTTATTGTGAACCACGATTTTGATGCGTGGTGAACTCATATGTGTTTCATTACAATTCTTGATATAATCGGAAAGGATTTTTACAGAATATCAAACTAGAGTATGCATGTTAGAATTATTAATTGAAACATGTATCAGGGAATATGCACATAAATAAAGAGTTTATAGTGATATAATCACTTCTAGATGTTTTGTGGAGATTGGTCAATAAACTAGCATCAGTAGTTTGATGAACTAGCTACCCATCAAGTGTTAACACCAAGATGAGATCTTGTCTATTAATCACCATATAGAGTAAAGTGGGAGATCTAGAATGAAAAACCAATTATAGGCAAAATGGTAATTTTATACTTTATTGTGCGGATGGCTATAATATGGTTCATAACAGAGTTTGAAATTGGATATATTATTTGAAACATGTATTCTCATAATATTTAGTAATTCAAGAGTTCAACTAATTGTCTTTAGTGGTGTAGCGCCCCCTTATTGCAGGGTACACATCGGGATGCCCGAAGGTCATTCCGATATATATCCTATGATCAGGGCAAGATATATTCGATCTATACATTCACTTCATATGGCATGGTATCATAATTTACTTAAAAAGCATCATAAGAAGATCACAATATTTCAAAACCAACTTTTTCCTCATTTCATTTCACAAAATTGATTATTACATTGTCTTTCAACATTTTCTGTAGGTACATCATCAAAAACCTAATACAATAATACTACATGAATGAGGAAAATAAGTACAGTCTAACTAATTTGTTCAAAAATCCCAGTTGACCGACCTTTGAGCCATGACTTTGCTTGCTAAATCACAATTTACATGACAAGTAGAGTCTCTCAGTAGCTAGATTCGTCTCTCGGTCCTGAAAGGACAACGTTACAATTTTGATGAGTTTTGCGAACTCAATGAGGTAACCATCATCGATGGTTCACTCAATTCATGCAACACAATAATTCACATATCAATTAATTCACTCCTTTGCATATCACATTTTCGCTTACGCATAAGCAATTCTGCATAACAGTTAATTGAACACACTTAACAAGACGCATATGAAATGCTTATGAGACACTTTTCAGTTATTACATTATTGTGACGGAGCGCTTGACCTGTCTCTTATAGGGCTCATTAAACGTTGAGCCTAAAGCTTTAAATCACTTTTAAGCTCGAGGCTTAGTATCACTCGTTGAGCTTTAAGCTCTAATCGGTGGCTACTTTGGTCACAATTGCCATTATCTGATTATGCATTCATGAATGGAATGCATGTACCACAATCATCACATTATAAAGCACATAGGTCTTCCCATTCACATTCAAGCAACACTTCAATATTTCAATCCACAATACACAATCATTGGACCTCCTGTCCGGAATCCACAATCAAGCACATTCATTTATCAGTAAAAACATAAATTAAGCAAACAAATAACTAAGTGAGGCCATCTAGGTTACTCACAAGCTGCTCCTGAAGCTAATTCCTGGAAGATCCAACAACATCTGGAGGCTAACGTTCTAGTTTCTCCTCTATAACAAATAATGTACACAATATCACAATTTGCACAATTATATGTATTCAATAATGCACATGTATGAAATGAATTATGTACAATGTATGTTCATGATAATCCTGGGAAATTTCCGTCACAAAATCAATCTCATATTAAAACTCATCTAAGTATAATTTATACTTAGGTTTATGCCTCACTAGAACTAATGAAATCACAATTCATTACTCACTGGCTTACTTTCATATTTTCCAAAACACCCCTTTTGGGTCTACTGTCCACCTTCAATCAAAAGGTGAAAATGAGATAATTAGGTCAAACTTTCTTCTAGACAAGTGTTCCTACATCTCTTATCTTTCCAATGATACCAAGATCACTTAATTTGGTTCAGTGAGTCAAAAAGATACACTTCAAACATTTTTGGACTACTCTTGTCTAAACAATATACCATGCACAACTTCCATATAGAATTTAAACATCTTAGAGACATAATTAGATTTTAATTTCTTCATACCATTTGTATCCCCCATGTTTCTAGTTTATCACAAAAAAATAATCTCATTTGGATTAGTATAACTCCAAAAATTATCAAAATACCGAAGTATGTTTAATGGACTAACAACAGTTTATATTACTTAAGAGCACACTCTTTGTACCCATCTCACTCTTTCACTCAACCTTTCTCCATTCATTTCAGATAGCTATGATTCTTGGTGGATATGTAGGGAAATGTCTTACGAGTCCAATGGTTCAAGAATCAAGTCATTTGGGTATCTAGAGAAGAAGTTATGGCCAAAAGAATCCGACGTGTTCATATCTTTAATCATATTGAACATGCCTTGGCGCAATTGCTATAACTCTCACTACACGTGTCTGATTGACTTCATTTTTAGATTATTGGAAAGAGGACTTCTAGATCTACAAGTTTCATGAATACCTCGAAGGCCAATTCTATCATCTGTCTTTTGCATCATCTCATTTCCATCACCTTAGTTCTATCATCTCAGTTTTATCGTCTCATTTCCATTGTCTCAGTTCTATCGTCTCATTTCCATCGTCTCATTTCTATCTTCTCATTTCGATCGTCTCATTTCATCGTCTCATTTCTATCGTCTCATTTCCATCGTCTCATTTTCATCTTCACATTTCTATCGTCACATTTCTATCGTCTCATTTCCGTCGTCTCATTTTCATCGTCTCATTTCTATCGTCTCATTTTCATCTTTTCATTTCCATCTCTAGAATATCTGCACTTATAAGGATCATAACTTTTGATTCTGATGCCTAAAATTTTCATACTATATACCGTTGGAAAGATAAAAGAAAAGTCTAAAACTTTACAGAAGAAACCTTTTATAAAATAGGTTTATATCGATCCCAAATTTTCTCCTAAATTCTGATGACGAATTTTCCATTCATACACCAACATACTGCACCAAATTCTTAACTTCATAAATTTTTGAGACTCTTAGAGACAGAATTGAAATTCGATGTCTTCCTAAGAAATGTAGCCATATATTTATAGTTTAATCCAAATTAAGAATCATCTCGTTTGGATAACTAGAGAAAAAGTTATGGCTAACAGACTGAAGCACACTTAGTGAACATTTTCCAGATTTTTAACCTTTCAATATTTTACAATACCCAATCGCTCATAAACTTTCAAAACACTAAATTAACACTATAACCGGATTTTTTGTTGGGACCCGTTTCCGGATCCCAACCGAAACGAAACCAAAGAACGAAACACAGCAAAAAGGAATCGGAAACAAATCGAATTCCATACGAACTGAAACAAATGTCCGACCTCCGAAACAAATATCTCAGAGAAGATTTT
>JAOTAZ010000006.1:27583422-27595860 GCA_025629785.1 Erythroxylum oxycarpum
GAATGATAAGAACCTATAAGAATCAAATTGAAGGCAAAAAGGGTTTCATGAAAGTTTGATCCGAAACACACCAGCTATGACTAGTAGCTGCGTGACTACTAAATCTAGCTAGGTAATAATAATAATCTTATTTTCGAAATGAATACAGAGCATTATGGATGAGTAGAAAAGTTTCCTATTCATCAATAGTTTTCAACTTAGAACAGAAGAAAAGAGTAACAATAAAACATAATCATGAATATGATATCTTTCATATTCTTGTTCAACAGTACCAATAATCAACAATACCTTTGGATAGTTTGTTATAGATTATTTGTTACTTTCTTTTCGCTTCTGTTGATCCATAAAAAGGAAATGATAAAATTAAGCTGGTGATTAATGGCATGTTTGATTTCTGAGAAAGAAAAAACATGGTATATTATATATATAGGTATTGTTATTGTGTTGAAAAAGATATTATCATGTTCAAGATATTCTTCAAAATATCTAATCTACGGAATGGCATTGCGGTGTTGGGTACATCAAAGTATTAATAACCAAGGCCCTTTTGCTCTTCTTATTGAAAAGTGGAAACGTGGACACATAGACAGAACCGTGACAGGTGAGTCTGAAAGCTGAAGATATAGTCAAGAGACTCTCCTTAAGACGGTGTTTCAGAATGACAGTGATCATTTTCATAACTATTTTTTTAATCCAATACCAACTTTTCCACACCTTTTATGGGTGCTCTAGTCAATATCATTAGTTGTTAACGTCCTTAAGTAATCCAAACGAAGCTCTATTAATATGTGTCCAGACTAATTCCATCCAAGCCAACAGCATCAAGTTTAAGTCATTTTCTAGTCCTTGCTTGGAGGGGGCCAGTGAATCAAAAGGATTAACCCGGTCATTTTAAGGGAAACCCTAACCCTAAAACCTGGGCAGCAGAGGCCCAAGCAAAATACAAAAAGGGAAAACCATGTCACTAATGTTAATACTAATTCTGGTGACTTACTAGAGGAATCCCAAAGTCTCTGGCTCCCAACAAAGGCAAAGTCCAAAGGCAAAATGAAATGATTACTTGAATGAGGTGGAACCCACCCTGACAACCTTTCCTTTCTAAGTCTCTCAATTTTTTGACTTGGGATTGGGTCCCACTTCGGCCACCATTGTCTTTATGGATTGAATGATAAAAAGAGCACCTCACGTGGAGTCTGAACCAAAGGGGCTGTCCAACAACAATGAAAAGGAGCTCTAGATTCACATATTTCTTTCCCCCTTTGCAAATTAAAATAGAAAATTCTCATAAAAATCCTAAATCTTAGTCCTACGGACCTGCAAAGGTTGCCCATATAATTCCCACTCATTATCTTTGCTGTTTGAAGCTTGCTGCCCTCTTTTTTCTTATCCTCTCTCTTAACATCAATTCTGAAGGTGAATTCCAGGGGAAATAAAAGGGCTTTCTGTAGGAGAGAGGCATCATCTACTACTTGCTAGCTTATACAAAAGGAGACCCACAAAAGAGATTAAACTAAAGCATCCTTCTCCTTTGCTCAATCACAAGTCACAAACCTGAACAAAGAATAAGAGCCATTAGAGAGAAACCACACATTTCCATGCCATCATGGAAGGAAGTGATGATCACCAGCTCCACCACCACCACCACCACCACCACCGTCCAAATTTTCCATTTCAATTGCTTGAGAAGAAAGACGAAGACCCTTGTTCTTCTTCCTCTCCTTATCCTTCTCTTTCTATCGAACCTAACAACAGCGTCAACAGCAATAATAACAGTAACAACACAAACCGCTCAACTTCAGGACTCCAGGTTGGGGCACCGGAACCATCAAAGAAACCTCCCCCAAAACGAACGTCAACTAAGGACCGACACACAAAGGTTGAAGGTCGTGGTCGCAGAATTCGCATGCCAGCTCTCTGTGCTGCTAGGGTTTTTCAGCTGACACGAGAACTTGGCCACAAGTCCGATGGCGAAACCATTGAGTGGCTACTTCAACAAGCAGAACCGGCAGTTATCGCCGCCACAGGAACAGGCACAATCCCAGCAAATTTCACTTCACTTAACATTTCTCTTCGCAGCTCAGGCTCAAGCATGTCGGTGCCTTCTCAGCTAAGATCGGCTAGTTTTAATCCGAATTTTTCGATGCAACAACGTAGGAGCTTGTTCCCAGGGATTGGGCTAGACACGACATCGACGCCAACATTTCTAAATTTCGGCTCAAGTAATCTGAATGCTGTCCTGCAAGCAAAGCAAGAGATGAGGGAGAGTTCTTCGCTTGAGTTATCTACAGAAACAGAAGAGAGTATGAGCAGGAAGAGAAGGGCAGAGCAAGATTTATTGTCACAAGCACAACAGCAGCAGATGGGGAGTTACTTGATGCAGTCAAGTAGTGGGACGATACCAGCGAGTCACGGGCAGATTCCGGCGAATTTTTGGATGCTAGCAAACTCAAATAATCAAGTAATGAGCGGGGACCCTATATGGACATTTCCGTCAGTTAATAATAACGCAGCTGCTTTGTATAGGGGTTCCATGTCTAGCGGATTGCATTTTATGAATTTTCCTGCTCCTGTTGCTTTATTGCCAAGCCAACAACTAGGGTCTAGTAGTATTACTGGTGTTGGTGGTAACAGTGGAATGAATGAAGGGCATTTGAATATTCTCGCCGGAATGAACCCTTATCGCCCTCCCGGTATATCGGAGTCACAAGCGAGTGGGTCCCACTCACATCACGGTGCTGGTGACGGGGGTAGTGGTGGCGATGATCGGCGTGATGTGGCAAGTCATCATTCATAGAGCATCATCATGGTGATCATCATCGTGGTTTTCTTTCTCTCCAACTGTGTAGTTTGATATGCATGTGTAACACACATGAGGATTGATTCTTCTTGATGAACTGGAGTTTTGTGCCTTTTTCTTTCTTTTGATTTAACCTTTTCAATTTATTCCCAATTTTTTTGCGTGTGATTAATTATATATGGAGAGTTTTAGGGTTTGAAAGAAAAACAAGAAGAAGAAGGAAACATTGTTTATTTATTTTAACACCAACAGTTTGGCTGGTTTCAATCATGAAAAAGCCTTATCTTACTTTGGGATTCTACTTCTTTTCCTTGTATGTCTCTTTTGAAGCTTTTGATTACTAGTACACAATATCCCATCATCATGGTTTGTGCAATTCTTTTATTGACAGAGCCGCTGCTTGTAATTTTATTGCTTTAATCTTATTGTTGAAAGTGACCCTTTCTCTTTATATATACATAAATAAATATTAATGGCTATGGTGGTAAACCTCTTACCTAACTGGCAATTCAATTCTGGTCTTTCTCTTCCCCCTTTCTTTCATATTGGGTAGTAGTAGTACTGGTAAAAGAGACTACAAAGTTTGTGTAGTGGAAAGGGAAGTGATGAAACAGTGTTTACTGCCATTGGTTGTCTTTTAAGAGTTAAAGAAAGTAACTGAGAAAAGAAAAGAAAAGCAGCAGATAATAAACTGCTTGCTTTTTTATTCATTCTGATTCTAAAAATCTCTGCCATGAATCTCAAGGGTTTTACTGCATCAATGATTAAGATTTTTTTCAGAGAGGGTGGGGGGTTAATAGGACTGTGGGACCCAGACCTTATCAGTTCCAGGTGTTGGTCAGGTGGCGGGACCCAGATGCTGGTCATCGTCCAAACCAGTGTACAATGCCTCTGACAAACAGGTGGATCATTCCACTTTTTCTTTTTCTTAAATTTAATATAGAGAAATATGAACAGAGGTAGTAAGTAATTCATTAAATTAAAATGCCCACAAAATTGAGATCCATGGTGGGTGTCAATTAACCTACCGAAAGGGATGGCCCACTGATTTTATTATTCAATCTGGACCGTTCGTCATGTACGCCAGTACCTGTTTGATGGGTTGCATTGAATGATTTGTTGGTTCCTTGAGGGACTTCTTCTACGAATCACTTACAACAAGTTGCCACTGTCACCTTCCAATTTCAAGGCCTCCCTTCCCTGTCCATATCTTAGCCATTTTTTTCTTATTCTACCATGTCCAAGTTGCATCTTAGCCATCCACTCGATTAGAACAGAGAAAAATAGACAGAGAATCAGCCCTCTCCCTCACCTCAATTCGCCTGCGGATAGGTGGAAGATACGGGGATTAGGTATTTACAAGTTTTTTTTCTTCTTATCATATCTATGTCGTTTAAAGTCAATAATATAATTAATAATAGCTTGAAACGAAGTTTGCCGTTTTGCATAAGCTATAATATGTGTAAATGATTACTAATATAATATCTACTCGGAAGAATCCAAAGCGCAGCTTTTATTACTAGCAAACGACCCGCTAAATCAAATTGTACGCACCATTCTGATCATCCTAATGACTAAAAAATAATAATAATAGATCCCCATTTTTATATATTTTTGGGGTATATTCTCTAATGCAAGAAGAGGTGAGTGTTTATTATTTTAATTTCTTTTCCCGAATAAGTTAGTTAATAAACTTAAAAGTAGGGGCCACACCTTTTGAAATCTCCAAATAGTCTCATAATCAGCTTTTGGATGGGAGGGGCTTTAAAATATCTTCATCATAACATATAATACAAAATTGAATCACTTATTACACATTCAACATGGTGATTAGTCCTTGATTGATGTGAATTTCAACTGTTCAAGATCTATAAGAAAAATAAAGTTGACCCATACATCTAATTCAAATTGTAAGTTTAGCTACACTTCATTTACATTAATATTAATAAGAGTTTACTAATAACGTAAGTTATATCTTTCTAGGTTTTGTTAATTTATTGGTGTAATTGTGGCTAACACGAAGACTGACGAAAGCAAAATCTGTGTCTGCCATGCTTGAACTTATTTTTCACTAACGATGAGTGGTGAGACACGTTTCACTTGCCATGGTAAATGCTCTCAAATAGTGCGGCAGCAGATATTACTTTTACTTTTTATCGTGAAGCAACAAGTTGGGTCAGAAACCTAGCTAATTAAAACGAGTCTTTATCTTATATAATCGTCCATTTAAATTCAAAACATAGACCATGTTAATGGATAAGCAGATACATAATTATATTCAATCGAGTTAAGAGTTTTTAAGGAACGTATGTCGTGGTCTGTTTTTGGATTTATCACTCTATCGTCCATTATTCAACAGATGGAACATTAAGTTGAGCATTTCAAGCTTAAAAGTGTTTTAGGAATTATTTATTAAAACACAGATCCAAATGGCTTTAAAACTTGCAAAGTCATCATGCTTTTGCTCCAACCCAATTGGGGGCAACTTAGATTTAACTTCACACGTTGATACGAAAACATTTGAAGCAACCAAATGGACCGGCCAAGAAATTTTGGTATATACCTTAAAAAGGCATGATTAGAACGCCTTGTAATGTCATGTACCATGCACCCTTGGTGGAGGATGAAGAAGGCAAGTAGGTGACGTTTTTGGAAGCCACCAGAAGTTTGCTTGTAATTGCGTACTATATCTTACACTAACAACAATTAGCAAATGCTACGAAATTGGACGTAGAAAATCATTGGATTTTCTAATGATTGTGATGCTGATACAAACCATGTGCTTGGCTACTGGCATATAGCCTGCAGGTTGGTGGTTAGCATGTAAGAGGGCTCAAGACCCACCCCACCTACACATCTGCCCTTAATGTTGTGTGCTTATATGTGACAGTACACACCTCTGGCCTGGTGGATCTTGTAGCTTGATTGCTTGAGCGTGTAGTTTCTTTCGGTATGAACTTAAATGTTCATCAAATCACAAACCATTCGTAGCTTCAAATGCAGGAACGCATGTGCTTCATTTCTTAACGGTGAAATGTAACAGGTCCATGTTCGACATTAGAAAATTAAAGGAACCACCCTCTTTCTTTTCTATTTTTTATGTTTGAATTGATGATATTAACTTTGAAAGTAACTTTTACATGAAAACGATCATTATTTCATACAGCTGCAGAATTACTTACTTAGCTCAAAAGTGAAATGGGGCAAGAAAGCATCCAAGAAAAGAAACGTCTCTACATACAGATATATATATATATAATATATACACACACACATATATGTAATCCCCCATCAACTTTTGAAAACAGTCATTAGTGCAATTCATTGATTATTCACAAGCTGTCCCACAAGGCAGAAACAGAATTTTAGCCTAGCGATGCAGGAAGAAGGTGATGCCTAGTGGATGCTAGAATGATATGAGGTGAATCAACTTTGAATGACCGTAACTTTATCTCAGAACATGATACCTGAAATTCAGGTCTTTCCAACTGGGATAGGAACTCAGCAGACCTTTTGTTCTTACCCTTTTGCGCAAGGGTAATCAACCTTGACAACTGATGAGCACCGCTTTTTTCTTTTTTTTTGGTCACCAATGTGAAATGACCCGGATTTCGATTCAATCAACGTTGAGAAGGTGAAGTACACGTTATTCTGTTGTCCTTTTCTTTTTATCGTGGTGTTCCAAAGTAAATCTTTTGAGAACACTTGTATTATGTTGTTTCAAACTTGAATTAAATGATTTTCCATCTATCTATGATGCAATTAACTGATATTGTGTGTAATATTTGCCTTGTTAATCCACTGATGTAAGATGTCTGTTTACTCGTCTCCACTGGGTATTTTGACTCAATAACACTGTTAAATGAGACCAAGACAGGCCAGAAAGTGAAGAAGAGGATTAATCAGAAGAATGTATGGCAATCGAAGCCTACATGTAGCTTTTCTCTATGTAATAACTGAAAACTTAAATGATTAGCTTTTGTCACTACAAGAAAAAGGAAGTTTACAGATAGTAATTACCGACGGAATAATAAAAAGTTCCATCCATAACATATATTTGCAACGGCATACGAATGACGGAATTTACCGTCGTTAAATAAGTCATCAGTAAATTTACCGATGATACTTATTTCCGTCAAAACTATTCCGTCCGTATATTTACGGATGATAGATAACATTTCTGTCATTGTAGATACCAACGGAGTATAACCTTCCTTCGTCAAACGTTTCGTTTTGTTCCGACAAAAGTATTATTTCTATCGGCAAAAGAATCACCATTTACCAACAATTACTGTATTTTGTTGGTAAGTATTACTCCAGTTATTGACGGAATCGGTCCGTCGGTAATAGTCGTCATCCATCAAAACTCAACCTACATTGCTAAATTGCAAAGCTACCGTACGCTTGCTTAGGTACCATTTTTCTTGTAAATGCCATGTTGTATGGCAAATATTTTTAAAATTTGGACGATGTAAAATTTAATTTGAATGTCAACAGCTATAAATAATTTGTTTATATATTTAATTTGTTTAAACGGAAAATTAATTGATCATTTAACGGAAAAAGATTTCTTAGTTGAATAGAAACACATTAAATTGTACATAAATTGAATCCAAAGGAGTACAACAATCCTATTGTCCTGGTGATTGCGGATGGTTATCTGAGTCTGTACGGCACTCGACAACTGCTTAATGTCATTTTGGAGCTTATTTATCACCTCCATCAAGTTTGACACTGTTGTCTCAAGTTGAACAATACGTTGTGTTGTCTACCGTCCACTTAATGTTGTTGTACTGGACATAGATGACTGCGAATAACATGTGTTCCCTAATGTTTCTAGTTTGAAGATCCTTCCACGACTGTCCTTACCACTAACCACATCAAAATATGTCTGTCTCTCATCAATAGCTTTTTCTTCCTGAGTCTGTCGTTGACTTAATACTTATTAGTTTGTATTATCCATAAACATATATAGTGTTACATGCGATATCACTTATATAACATTTTATATAATGATATATTTTCTTCTATCAGGTGCTTTAGATCCAGGTTGGCAGTCATCCCTTTCATTTGTTGTTGGCATAGTGGACGAAAGGCCAATGGTGGGTGGTGAAACATCAGGAGCAACTGTTGATGATTCATCAGCATCAGCAGCTAAAGGTCTTGGAGGTGGAGGTGGTGACTTCGTTGCAACTCGAGACTCTAATGGTCCACCCTCGGAGTAAGTACTACCGAACATTCCTTTGAACCTGGGGCACATAACATCCCGTTGTCTCTTTGGTCCTATATTTCAACCTGATATTAACTGTTTCACAATTTTGTTGAAATATAAACATTTGAACTAGTACAATGATTTCCAGAATAGTTATAATAGGATATTGCGATTTGTTGAATTTCATATTGAATCACAAACTTTGAATTCAATTATGAGAATAATCGTTACATTTATAGAACAATAGTAGTTAGTTTGACAGGTTAGCAAACAGTATTGCTCAGATAAATCACAATGATATTATTATGTTTTTGGATTCTAAGTGAATTGAGAGTCGGTAAAAGTAAATGAGTCCTTGATGGGTGGATTCCCGAGAAGGGTCCTTGCATGTTCGAACGCACCAATGGAAACAGTGAAAGTTCCTCCCTCACGTGTAAAGTTATTAACACCTTCTTGCAACAGCCTTTTTGCTATCGCTAACCTTGTAGATGAAACAGTAGGAATCGGTTTACCTACAACACAATTAGCATAGAACTTACATATTGTCAGAATATGAAGCGGTAAAAAGAACCTATCATGAAAATTCATTCGTACGTGAATTTTTAGAGGAGCTGTGGGGAATTGGCAACTTTCCCAAAACATCCACTTTCCCTAATCCCAAATCGACCGTTGTGTCATTGCTCCCACCTCTCAAATCGACCGTTGTGTCATTGCTCCTGCCTCCTAAATTGACCGCTGTGTCATTGCTCCTGCCTCCTAAATCGACCGTTGAGTCATTGCTTCTGCCTCCCTCATCGACCGTTGTGTCATTGCTCCCACCTCCTTCAGCATACATGTCATCTAAGAGATTCAAGCAAGCTTGAAACATGTGGTTTATACCATTGAATGTTAATAAATATAATATCTTCATAAAAGGAAATTAGATGTACATAATAAGAAAATTGATGCTGTTCAGATGATACCATACACCTTGGAGCACAAGATCGGCCATGGAAAGCAAGCACTCATTACTTAAAGTAGTTGACATTTTCCCTGCATTGTGTAATCCTTCGACAGGGACAATTTTGCCACATTCCTCCCAACGGAATGAATTACTACCATCCGGAACCATACGCCATGTCGACATTCCTTAATTAAAAAGTTGAATTAAATATTTGACACAATATATTGAAAAGTGTAAATTGATCTTTGTTGTGGAATAAAATATTCACATACAAATACAAATTGATCGCTATCATTACTTAATTGTAAATTACAATCATCTTCATTTTCTGAAGAATAAGACTCAAATTCCGACTCCTCTTTCGATCCCTGACCCTCCTCCTCCTGTCCAAATGAAATGTCAACATATTCGTTTGATGGATCGTTCAAAGGTTCATTATCATCATATGTGATAGATGTATTTATAAAATAAGCATCACCTTGGAACGGTTCACTTTCATTTCTCTTTTCTCATTTTCCATGTGATTCAATCACACCTTTAGGTTTAACTTTGCAAACCGCCAACCAATATGACTTATCTCATCGTAAACTGGGAAAAGGGACATAATACACCTATTTCGCTTGCATAGCCAACACGAAAGGTTCAAATTGTCGCAATCTTCTTCAGCTGTTGATTTCAACAAGATTGTATCGGCTATAGACTTTTTTTTCGACATTTAGAGTCGGGTTAAACCAATCACATTTAAATATCACAGTTCGCTTGATTGGCAATGCAGGGTACTCAACTTCAATTATCTCAACAATTTTACCATATTAATCCATACATTCGCCTTATATGGAAACTCCACTATTTATTGTTGCCATGCTATAACCATAAAATTCGGCATGAAATTTATATCCATTACAAAATACACCAGATACGATTTAACAATTCACAAAGGTCCCTTAGCAATACCAGAAATGAACTGGTTGTCTATTGGATTTTCTAAGACCTACATAAAAATCAATTATCATATCAATAAGTATAATGTTATTTGAACACTTAATTGTTATAATTCAATTATGAGAATATTTGTAAGTGAAAATGTAACATCTCACCCCCGACGGGAAGGGTAAAATAGTAATTTAAATAGTGGTGAGAGTGATTAGGACTGATGGGAAATGTTCATGCGGACTTTTAATTGTGAACAGTGAAATTCTGCACATGAAAAAGTACGACATTTTCAGTATTGTGCCTAAATGAAATTCTGTTGTGTAGAATGTGATAGTTGTGTTTGAAAAACAATTATTGGACATGTTTCCTTGTGTGTTTTCTAATTTAAAGAAATTTTAGGAAATTTTTTTAGAAAACTTTCCGGACCGAAAAAATCGCCAAGCGGCGAACTGTTGGACCCCGAGCCTTAAGTGGCAATTTAGGTATATGAAATGAAAAATTCAATGAGGGTGTTGTATTTGTATTATGTTATAGATGAAATTTGTGCTTTAAGAATATTGATGAGAAAAGATTGACGACTTTGATATTTGAGTTAAATTGTTGGGTCCGGAAGTTACAGTAAATAAGATGAGTGAGATGTTTTAAAAAGAAAGTTGAAAAAGAAGAAATAAAGAGACAAAGGGTGAAAATTTGGAGAAATTGGAAAAGTTGACTTTTTGGTCAATGAGAGTTGACTTTTTGATTTGGGCAAAATTTGAGAAAATGATTAACATGAAATTTGTAGTGTCTGCTAAGAGCTTTTTATCGCCATAAAGTATGCAAGTTTTCGATATCGGGAGTAGAAGATATGATTTTTCGAAGTTAAGTGTCATTAGTTTTGGTTTTGATTTTGAAAAGGATTGTATATATTGTGCTTTGAGGTGACTTCTGGATTGTTTTAGTCTGAAATGGATTAAGTGATCTTCATGAAAATTGTAGAGCTTTTGCATGGCTTGAAAATGATGTCTAGTTTGTAATTTTTGGATGTGAGAATTGAAAGATATGATTTTTGCAAGTTATGTGATTATTTAGTTGGGACAGTGGCTTTGATTGGAAATTTGATTACTCTAACGATGGAATTGATTTTTGAGTTCTTCGTGGAAGTTGTAGAACTTCCTTTAAGCTTTCCAATGACACCAAATTTGTTCAATTTGGAGTTCGAGATTGAGAATTATGAATTTTTGAAGTTTTGTGAAAAAAAGGAAAAAGGAAGTTCGAGCCATTTCGTAATGGCGAGATGGGCTTTTCGGTCGCACTCGCGAGCCGTCGCGAGTGCGAGACGGCTCTGCCGTTTTACACCGACTCGAGATCGTGAGCCGGCCTTTTGGTTCTTCGGCTCGTGGTCTGCTACAGTGCGGCTCTGATTTTTGTATTTTCAATTTTTCTTGATTCTTTCGCTTATATCTTGGCCGTTCGACATCCGATTGACCCGATTCTTGAAGCGTTGGATTCCTAAGACAATTATTTTCATTTTCTTGGATAATCATGAATTTTTAGAATTAATTGAGGTTGATTGACTTAATCAAAGTAAGTTGGGAAATTTCTAAACATGGTTCAGTGTTTTGCAAAATTCGAGAGCTGTGGAGCTCTGATTGAGTTGATTCTTGAGGCAAAATAAAATTAAGACATGGGGTTACAAATGATGTGAAGGGATCGCATTTCAATTTCATCCTTAAGATTGTCAATTTTTGGAGTGAAGTGTGAATTAATGTTCAGTCTCGATTTTATGACGATCTGAATGTATTTGGGCCATAACTCCTTCGTTTCTGATTCGATTTGAGAGTTTTTTGTGTCAATTGAAAAATGTGACATCGAGGAACATTTTTTAAGAAGAACGTTTTGTCAAATTATGTCATTTACCTGATCAATTTCTGGACGCAAAATGTCAGTTTTTAAAGGTTAAATGAGGGGCACTATGGTCATTCCTCACTCATTTTTTTAAATGACATGGCATTAAGGGAGGTAGCTGTCGCACGATGGTTCTAGAGAATGAGAAATACAAGAAACGAAAATAAGAAAGAGAGAAGTGAGAGTCGGTGAGTGAGAAAGAAGAAATAAAAGAAAACAAAGAGAAGAGAGGAATGAGAGGAGAAGTTTTCAGTTATGGAGAAAAGAAGAAAGAAGAGAGAGAAAGCTTAGAGTGTCGATTTTTATGGGCTTACAACATGAGTTTTTTGTGAATTCAAGGGAAAAAGGAAGAAAGAAAGTGAAAGCTTGCTTATGGAGGTCAAAATGTTGAAAATGAAGAGAGAGAAAGTAATAGTTGATTTTCGAGATTTGGGTTTTTAGTGTGATTTTGGTTTCTTTGGTTTAAGATTGATGTGGGTTTGTGAATCATGAAGTTAATTTTTATGATTATGCCTTAAGTGAGGCTTAATCTGGATAATTGTTAATTAGGGTTATGCCCAATTTTGTAAATTGGGGATTTTCGAAATTCTTGATTTAGATAGCTTGGAAATATGATCAATTGGTGAATTCCTAAGTTAATTTTGAGGATTATAATATTTATGATGT
>JAOTAZ010000006.1:27598528-27609705 GCA_025629785.1 Erythroxylum oxycarpum
GCAAAACTTTCGTACCATTACTTTTCATCATTTTTGACAAACCATTATATAGTCAATTTTCTTGCATAGTTAAACCTCATTAAGAAATTTTAATATTTAAAGGTTTTGATTTTGGCCTCACTTTTGGAAAATTGAGAATTGCTTGGGATCTAATTGGGTTTACCTTTAGAAGGTTTGTGGATAGATTGTTCCATACTAGTGCTCGGCTTCCAATTGTTTAATCCCACTCATATTCTTTGATTTGAGTCTTCCCATCCATTTTATTTGAGTTTTGATTATCCATTAAATTTTTAGGCAAGTTCGAACCTAGTGAGGTCTCGCCAATCCTAGAACAAGTTCTCTAGGCCTATCGAGGCCAAATGTGAGCACAAATTTGATAAGGAAGTGATCAAGGCAATTTTCTTTAAATTATGAACCACAATCTAATTTGGGCTTAAAATAACCCTATATTTCCTTTAGAGCAAAGCTGAGCCTAAGGAAAATACTTATTTCTTTGGCACCCTTATTTAACAAAGCCATAAGCCAAGCATTCCCTACCTTTCATATGGAAATGATTATTTAGGAGTAGGATATATAGGAGTTGAAAACAAAAACAAAAAAAAGAAGAAAACAAAAAAAAGAAAAAAGAGAAAAAAGCAAAAAAAGAAAAAAAAAGAGCAAGCAAGTGAGACCCCATTTCAACCCTAATAATTGTTGAATAATTGTTTCCATTTCATTTGAACTTTTATTACCCTTTTCCTTGGTCTAAGCCGAGTTTAAACCCCAACAACCCCATTTCAACCCTAATAAGACCTTTTGATCCTTTGAGAAGGAGTGCTAAAAATTAGTGGAGATGGGATGAAGAATTTCTGCCTATGGGATTAGTTAAGTTGATAATACCTTTAGAGTCTCTTAGGTTGTAAATTGCCTTTGATTTTATTTGGATTTTCTCTACTCTTGTGAGTTGGTTGGTTTTTAATAAGCCTTGAATTAAAGAGTGTGTGTTTGAGCGAGCATTGGTATCCTTGCACTATAAAGGTGGGTATGGTTTGATAAGTGGCTAAAGATAAATTTTAATTGGTTAATGCAATTCTAAAATTTTCAATTATTGAGTGCTCCTTAATCTATTTTGAACAGTTTTCTTAATTTTGCTTGAGGACAAGCAAGAGTTTAAGTTTAGGGGTATTTTTTGAATGCATTTTCTCATTGGAATGAGTGACATTTTCTCTTAGTTTCTGCACAGAGTCATTAGGTTTTATACATATTTTACCTGCTAAATTGTTTAGTTTATCTAAATTTGCATTTATAGTAGTTCTTGTTTAATTTGTAGAAAATACACTTGACGTTAATTGAAAAGGGCTGCAACAACAATTATAGGAAGGAAGGAGAGTCCAAGGTAAAATGACGCAGTAAAGGAGGGCTGAAATAATCCTAAGCAGAAGCACCAAAACGATAAGCAGAAGAGGAGAAAACGGAAGCACTAGGAAGCAGTCCAAAACGACAAGCAAAAGAGGAGAAAATGTAGGAGCCAACATCAGTGTGTGCTAAGTTTTAATTAAGGGGGAACTAAATTTTCAAATCACAAAAACAGTGAGGGAGGTAAACCACGCAAATGCCAACAGAGGAGCTACATCTTGCTACAATGAAGGCTGACCATCGAGAGGCTTGACGCAGTTGCAGAGGAGACCCACCACTAGGAGCACTACAGAGACGCACCAAAAGGATGGACTAGACACAACACATGCATTGCATAGGAGACACGAAGGAGGCAACCACGTAGAGACCATCGAGACGCTCTATCAAGGGCAGCTGGGATGAACCACATACTCCATGCAATGACGCAAAATAGGAGCTACAGGGTGTGAACAGAGGAGATGCACCACAAACACAGGGATGCACGTACACAGAGCCAGGAAACTCAGACACGCACACACGCAGGGAGGACCAGGCTGATGCACCATCAGGAGAGGCCCCACACGGACGCAGAGAGTTCTAAGAGACGATGCAGAGAGGGACGCAACCAAAAATTCCAAAATCCATTTTTTTAATATCTGGTTTTTTCTCTTTCTATGTTGTTTGCTGATCTTGATTTATGTGGTCTTCATCCTATTATGATTGAGTAGCTTCCTCAAAGCTTCAAGGTTGGGATTGAAGTTTTTCCCTAATTTTCTGTGGATAGAATTTCAGTTGATTTCTGAGTATGGATTTATAGGTTTGATTTCTTTGTTTTGATATTAATTTTGCTGGTATTGTGTTTAGCTAACCATTACTTGACATTAGCTGTTAATTAAATAATCGATAGGTAAAAATTGATAACGAAACTCTAAAATAGGAAACTTATAAATTTCAAAATTAGGCATAGACTGAATTTATGAGAGAAAACCAGGTTAGCAAAAACCTTAATGGGTTATGCTTGATTGCTAGTTTAAGATAGTAGATTGGGATTATTGCATAATACTCCTTTGATACCTTGAAAAAGGATCTAAGAAACTTTAGGCTTAACCTTCTATCAACCAAAATTTGCCTAATAAATTGATCTTGGTAAAGTCCATAGAAAACGATAAAAGTGGAACCATCCTTAAAGCTTACTACATTCCATTCAGATTAATCCCTAGAGACATTCGTATCTTAGTTTAGAATTGGTTTTATTATTTTTGATAGTTAAATTCCTTAATTTAATTCCCCATTCTTACTCAACTACTTAGTCTAATTAATTGAGTAATCCAAGCTTAGTACTTACATAATTACTCCTTGTGGGACGATATTATACTATACTACTTGAGACCTGTGAACTTGCAGAGTTGCAACAATAATGAGATAGACATAATAGGGTAATGTATTAACATTTAAGAGATGTTAATTATGAAAAGAAAGATGAATTGTTAATAAGAGTACCACCTTGGTAGGGTGTGCTCAAATTAGGAAAAGGATAAACTATGCTCGAATAGTATTAGTCCATATGAAGATATTGAGAGCATGGGACCAGTAGCTTATGAGTTGTATTATCAATAAAGATGCCTCAGATTCATAATGCGATATGTGAATATGCTAAGAAATAATAATATGATCTGACAAAGATGTATTGTTGGCTTACGAAGTGAAAATTTTGAGTAACCTGAATTATATTGAGGAAACAGTTAAGATAGTGTGATATCTAAAGAAATAATTAGAGGATTGACTGATTACATTGACTATGGTCAATTGGAAGAAATTATTCAAGTGATAAAGTTAAATGGGAAACGGAGGAGTAGTTGAGGAAAAAATAACCCTGCCTTCTTGATCAATTAGATAAGAATTTCGAGGAAGAAATTTATTAAAAAGGGGAGAAATGTAACATCTTGTTCCCATATTAAGTGTTAGAACCCAAAAATATGGTATATATGAGATCAATGAGAGATTAAGAAAATTGCATTTTCATGCTCATGCATATTTGTTAGCATACACACACGTGAATTTGAATTTTTGCCCACATTAAAATAATTGTACATGCATTCGTTGACAATTGTCGGGTATAATTGATTATAAATGTGATTATGTGAGAATTGTGAATTAATTGTATTGAAAATCGATGTGGAGAATATATGTATTGATTTAGAATTTTTGGTGAATTTTAGGGAAAATTTTTGAAATTGTTGAGTATTATTAGATTAGGAAATATGCCATTTCGCGAGTAAATTGATGGAAGGAAATAGAAGTGAAAAACAAATGATGTTGGAGAATTGTTAAAAAAATGATTTTAGAAATTATTAAGAAAATGACTTTGAAAATTTGGAGATGATTGGACTAGTTTAATAAGAGAAACTAATTTAAAGCATTAGCAATTGGACCAATGGATAAGTGACATGTGTCACTTGTCATTTTTAAGTTATGCTATACAATTCCATTTGAAAGACCCAGTTACTGTGTGGATCTTGTTTCTTCTTCGAGATTTTTCTTTATCTTCTGGAAGCTTCATTCTTTCAGAAAAATCTCTCACCCTTACTAAAAAAGTTTTGCTCTTACTTTTCACTTACTATCTCGTTTTGTTATCTTCTTCACTATAACCAAAATACCTAACCCTATAACTCTTGACTATTAATGATCTGGTATTAGTGGAAAGCTAGGGTTCACGTGATCTCGAAGGTTTTGGAGCCTTAGACAATTAAGCATTTTAATGGTTTTTCATTATTGTTTAAGATGAAACATGCATCGTGTTAGTTATACGTTCAAGTTATAAAATGAAAATGTACATGTGCTAAAAAAATGAGTGAAAAACAGAGTATACAACATGTGTTGATTTTTCAGATTTGATGATAAAAATGTTACGAGATGGTATAAAAATGAATTGTAGAGTTGAAAGATTAACTAAACCGTGTATAAAAAGAGTGCAGAAATTTTTGGAGATATGAAAGATGTTTGCTCTGTTTTGGTTACTATTGAGATATGTGTATATAGGCCTTCACCATTGTTCACACAAAGTTTGAGTGTTAATACAGATGAATAAAAATAAGTTTAGAAATAAGATATAGGTGAAAGGTTATGTCTAGATATGAGAACGAATGATTAAATGGATTGTTAGAGAAGAAAATGAAAATTCAGAAAAATGAAAGAAGAAATACAGAAAATGTGAAAATTGTGCATGAATGTGATTTGGTTTTAGTGGTTATGTTTTAATCTGGAATTTGGATTTATTTGTGGATGGTTTGAGTTGAATGGAAGTTGAAAATGGGGTTTGAGTTAAGTTAGAGATGTTGGTCTCAGTAGAGGAAAAGCAAGAAAGAAGAAGAAAATAGCAGTATATGAAGGGAAGAAGAATCGCAATTTTGGAAGAGAAGCACGATCGCGACTTTCCTCTTTTGGCTGGAGACTTGCGATCGTGCTGAAGCATGATCGTGACTTTGATAGGCGAGTGGAAACTCGCGATCGTGCTCATGCACTATCGCGACTTCTAAGACAGGAGAAAATTGAACATCCTTCATTATTTTAACTATATCTCCTTTTCTCAACCTCCAAATGACATCATACTTGAACCATTGGACTTGTAACACATTGCTATACCCCTCCAACAAAAATCTTAGCCATCTAAAATCATATGAGAGAGAACGAGTGAAAAATTTTTGGAGGGGCTGATTGGGTGCGCACAGGCGTGAGTTTTTCCCACACCCATGACTTTTGCACAAGCATGAGATTTTCTCTCACGCCCGTGACTCCCTCATACCTGTGACTTTTCTCCCTCATGCTCGTGAGTGTTAATTGCTGAAGGATGTTTAATTGTCATATTAAGACACTGTGCCTCTACTAGTTAACCGTGACTTAATTTTTGTTTGTGCACTCGAGAGCATTTACAAACTGAATAGTCTTATTTCTTTTGACCATAACTTCTTCTCTAGAGATCCAAATGAGATGATTTTTTATTTTTTGTAAAATAGAGACATAGGGCTACAAATCATCAGAAGGAATAGAATTTTAATTCAATCTCTAAGACTTTCAATTATTGGATGGAAGTTAAGTATAGTTTACTGTTTTAGAATGAGAACAGTTCGAAAATATTTAGGGTATAACTTTCAGATTACTAAATCAAATTGAATGATTTTAGGTCTAGAAGAATGTATTGCCAAATTACTTCATTTTCTTTGTTGAAATGACTATGAAAAATAGACCCAAAGGTCTTAAAATTTGGAAAATTTATAAGAAGAAATGGGAGTTTAGATAATGTGTGATCTTGTAATGTTGGGATAACATTAGTAAATGACTTGTTGATATCAAATTACCAAAGGTATGAGTTTGTTTGGGAATAAAGATATTCATATGATTGAAGTTGTGATTCAAAGAAGAGGAGTAAAGTGTATCAAGTTAAAGTGAATGAGAATTTGATAATAATAACAAATAATGCTAACAATGAATTGATGAGTAATTTAGTTATAAAATGAGAATTTGGATAAGAAGTGAAATTTGATAATATACCCGAGATTGTCATTGAGCGTACATTGTACATAGTCCATATACACATTTGTGCATAAATAAATGCTTAAAATTATGCAAAGTTAATAATGTGTGTGCACAATGTGTATATTGCATAATTTAGATGTGTAGGATAAACGTCTGTATTTAGAAGTTTCTAGAACTTGGAAGCAAATACTAACCTAGAGCGTACTGTGAGTTGACCTAGATGGTCTTACTTTAAGTGTTTATTTCGTTTAAATTCTATATTTAAATTATGCAATATATATTATGTACTAAATGATCATGCAATGTGAATGTGAGATTGATTGTTTGATTTCGGACATTGAAGGTCTGAAGTTCTTGAGGTATGAATGTGAGATTTGAAGTGCTCCTTATATGTGAATGTGACGAAATAAGTGTTTCTTAACTTTATTATTAAATGCCAGACCTAGTTCCGAAGAAAAAATGTGAACATGCATGTGAATGAAAGAATGATACTCAACTTAAATGCTGAATGCCGGACTAAGGTTCAATGATATGTGAAAGTGACAGATTGATCATATGTGATTGATGCATTCCATTCTATGAATACATGAAACATAAAGGTAGTTGTGACCGGAGTCGTTAGTGAAAAAGAGCTTAAAGCTCGATATGTGATAAGAGCCTCAGTCTTAGTTATGAATGTACCCCGTATCCATTAAGGGATATGGGAAATTATACGATACAGCTCGGTATCCACAAGGGATATGAGTTTGCCTGGTATCCACTAAGGGATATGGGCCAGTGAAAAAGGTACTCGTCACAACAAAGTAACAAATTGAAAGTAAGTCTCATGTGCACTGCATATGCATGATATGTATGATTTAAATAGTTTGAATGATTTCTGAATGTGAAATATGTCTAAAGTGAATCTGAAATTAATGTGATTTTATGAATTGTATGTGTTATGTGATTGAGTGAGCCATCGAGGATGGTCACTCATTGAGTTCGCAAAACTCACCCAAAATTTGAAATATTTTTTAGGCCCAAAAGAGTTACCCTGTTGGGCAAACGGGAGTATAGCCACCGCATTCAAGTAACAGGTAGAGGTCAAGATCAGTTTACGTCTGCATTTGTATTTGAATCTATATTAATAATTGTGATTTTGAATTTTGTGAAATAAAAGTATGGCCAATTTGATTACTGATTTTCGCATACGTGTATGATAAATGTGAAAAAAAAATATACTGAGTTTTCAAGAGTTTTACTGCTCTAGCATGCCACCCTTGCGGTGTACACACTCGAACATCACTAAAAATGTTAGATACATGTCTTACGAGAGTGGGTGCTACATTTTAAGCACATTAGAATCCATTTAATGAATTTTATAGGGAAATCAAGAGCTTTTAGGCAAATTTGTATGAAATGCCAGTTCATAGTATCAAATGCCTTAAATAAGTCAATCTTCCAGTAATAACTTTTAATATTTTTCCTAGAGTCATAATCTTTCAAGTTCTCTTGCATAAGAAGAATATTATCCCATATATATCTCTTCCTCGTATGAATGCGACTTGAGCTGAGTTTACCATTGTCTTTAAGGCAATTTTCAATCTATTGACAAGGAGTTTGGCAGTTACCTTATAAACCATAATGCAACATGAGCTAGGTCTATAGTCTGCCTGTGAAGCTAGATTCAACTTTTTAGGAACAAGACATATATCAATATGATTAATCTCTTTCAACATCTTACAAAAGGATGAGCACTCTAGAATAGCTTTTGTGAACATATTGCCAGTTTTCTCCCATGTTTGTTGAAAAAACCCCATAGTAAACGCATCAAGATGTGGAGATTTAAAACGGTGTAAGCCAAGTAAGGCCTCTTAGACTTCCTTACTAATGAAAGGAATAGATAGTAGTTGTTTAGTTTCTTGAGATAAAGGACCATCAAAGAATCTTTTAAAATTGTAAGCGTCATTAGAACTTTCTTTGATGCCTATTAACTGCGAGAAGAAGTCCCTTGTGAGCCTTGATAAAGAATCCTAATCAGAGAAAGAGTTACCCGAGGAGTCTTCAAGGTCCACAATCATATTCCTGTTCCTTTTTGTAAGTAAAGAAGCATGGGAGAATTTGGTGTTGGAGTCCCCATTTCTTAACCAATTTATGCAAGCCTTCTAGTTTAAGATAGAATTATATAAATTCATAGCCTTTTAATGGTCCTTTAGTCTAGCATATTCAATCTACTTCAGTTGATTATTACAAGGGAAACTATAACAAACCTTTTGAGCCTTACTAAGTAGATATTGAGTGACCTTAATTTGCATGGAATTTGCATTAGAGACAACTTTGATAGATTGTTTAACCTTTATTAGCTTTTGCATAAGTGTATAAGATTTGAAACTAACTACGTTAAGGTTCCAGCAAGATTCCACAAGTTGCATGAAACCTACCTGCTGAGAGAGGCCATTAAAGCATCTTAAAAGTCCTCTGACTTCTTCATAACATGGAGTTTTAAATGCAGATGAATGAGTGCTTTGAAAAAGAATTTTCCCTAAATAGAGCAAATTAATGAGGATACTCTGCTAGCCAATCTCGATTAACCAAAGCTTGGTCAAGCTTTTTTCCTTATCAACATGTGTCTTTGTTGCTTGTTAGACTAGGTGTATAGTCTCCCTTCAAATCTCAAATAAATAAAATCACTATTTATACTTGTAATTAAATATCATAATGTTTCTTAGAACATGTTTTGTTACCTACAAGCAATATTGAATATCCTCAATTTATGATTCATAACTAGATTATTATCTTTAAGCAAGCCGTGAAATCTCTCATATATGTATCATTGAATAAATCAATCAATTCAAATAAGCCTTGGTCGAGTGTGTACTTTAATTAATATGAACTTGCGTCTATTTTAAATTGAGTACTAACATCTTGTATAAAATTTATATAAGTTACTCGCATACTAATTAAGAAAAGCAACTACCCTATCACCGTCCTTATATCAAATCACACTATTCATAATGTAAGCTTTCCCTATAAAATAACAACAATAATACATATAACTTCTCCCATCACATTTATCGAATATTAAGTTTGTTAGTTATTATTAGGATCCCTTTACATGAAATGAAAACATACTTTGGATTTAAACATCTTCACAATAATAATTCACCATTATATAAATATTTACAAATCTCTTATTTAAGTTGGCATGCCAATATTACTATTTGGTAACCATATATGTATATTTATTGATTTTTACCCCTAATTTCTTCCAAAAATCATTATTATAAAAGTAATAGTTAAGAAATTCATAGATATATTTACATGTCTTCAAGTTGTTTGGAGCATCATAAATCAAATATATACTTAGAAGTGCTTTCCGAATATCATAGGTAAACCTGCAACTAAAGAATGGATGATCTATATTTTGTTTAGCATTTCTACATAGTGAACACCAATTGGTGAGGTTAAAAAATTTAGCAAAATTTAGCAAGTTTGTCAATAGTTGGCACTTTATTCTTTATAGCAAGACATAAGTGATGGAAGCTCGTGGAAGAAGGTGGCTTGACCACATCACTTTCGTCTAAGGTATTAGTGCTAGATCACATAATAGTAGCTTTTGCATGAATGATTGGTAAACCTACCATTAGAAGCGTGTTTCCAAATGAATTTATCTTCATCTGTACTAATTGTAGTCTAAATAATCTCATTTTTCATGAAGCTAGCAATAGGAATTTTTTTAATGTGTTTAAAGCTCTCCTTGTTCAAAAGTGCAGATGTCACTAATGCTTCTAGCTGGATAACTGCTCTAAAAGGTGACGCTTCAATCACATTGTCCAAAGGACCCACAGATAAACAATTGTTATGCTAGAAGCTGATGGATTCTCCATTTCTTATTAGTGCAATGAAATCAAGTTTGAACCTATCTCTTATCTTGAGTATTGCTTTCAAAGTAGAAGGGGGATAATGCTTCACATCTAGTGTTGGGACCCGATCTCGGGACCAGAACCCAACTGGAAAAGCGAAAAAACGGAAACTGGAAAAACAGAATCGGATTCGAAAACCAAGCGAAAATATCGAATCATTACGAATCGAATCGAAAAATCGGATAACAAATTGCAGAAACAAAATCAAAAGCGGAAATCGAAGGAAAGGACTCAATCGAACGGAACAAAATTTCGACATCCGAGAACAATTATCTTAGAAAACAAAACAATCTGGTCGCGTTGGAAACTCTAAGACTAAAACAATTCAAAATCTGGTATTTTTTTCCTTTTTCTTTTTCATTCATTTACAAAATGATCAAATTTTCCATTTAGAAATTTCATCCATTCGAATCTCAATTTCCTTTGCCATAAAAAATATCTTCTTAAACATTCTTACATATCCCAAAATTCCATCTTTTAACTAAAATCTTATTCTAATTCTTTCTTAAATCAATATTTATCAAATTTTTGGCAGCATAACGACTGCAATTCATAAAACTCAAAAACCTGTAAAGGGTTTAAACACACTTCTATAAATCCCAATCAAAACTCAGAATCATCGGACCTCCCATTCGGAATCCAAAACACAAACATATTCAAACGCAATTCTATACCTATAACACTTCAATATACAAAACCATAATTCACTATTCTATTCCAAAAACAAATCTATAACTTAGTCCATTCCATCATATTCATCTCAATTCAATATGCAAATTCTAATCATATTCATATACAATCACAATTTATATCCATAATCATACACAATTTATATCCATAATCATACCCAAACTCAATTCCATACATAATTCACTATGCTAGCTCATATACAAATCCATACTTGAATTTCATACTCCAATAGCAACAAAAGTGACATTTTCAAGCCACGATACAAAACCAAATACCAAAATACAGATTATACATATTACAAAAACATGCAAAAGTCGAACTAATGTCTTGACCGCCTTCCATCCGATCTCCTGCTCGAATACCTGGAGATGGGGATGAGAGGGGGGGTGAGCTAATAGCTTGTGGATAACATGTTTATAAATCGAAAAATAAGCAAAAATCGTTTTTCAAGCAGTTTGCCATTTATAACCATTTCACATTCGGAAATTTTATCAAAAACTCAATTTTAAACTTTTCAAATCATTCAAATCATTCATAATCAGTTTCCAAAACTTTTCACAATTCATAAATAAAAATCGAAAACATGAATGCATCACATATAAATGCATCACATTATAAACAAATCAAAAATCACATAACACTTCAGAATGGTTTGGTTTGGTCCAAACGGAACGTACT
>JAOTAZ010000006.1:27648667-27659488 GCA_025629785.1 Erythroxylum oxycarpum
AAACATTCATAATTACATTTCCATCCCAACAATAACCAACAATTTCCAATCCAAACAATCACAAAACAATCATAATTCCATTTCCATTCATTCCATTCCCAACAATTACCAATCCTAACAATTACAAAACATTCATAATTCCATTTCCATTCAATCAATGTTCAATCTAAATTCCAATTTCAATTCCATTTAATGCCAATTCAATTCAATTTCATTCCAATTCAATTCAATTCCATTCCAATGCAATTCAATTCCATTCCATTCAATTCAATTCCATCCCAATTCAATTCAAAACATACTCCAACAATTTCCAATTTCATTCCAATTCAATTCTAATTCAATTCAATTCAATTCAAAACATACTCCAACATACTCTAACAATTTGCAATTCCATTTCAATTCCAATTCAATTTCAATTCAATTCCAATTCAATTTCAATTCAATTCAAATTCAATTCCAATTCAATTCAATTCCAATTTAATTCAAAACATACTCCAACATACTATAACAATTTGTAATTCCATTCCAATGCAATTCAATTCCATTCCATTCAATTCTATTTCATTCAAATTCAATCCAGTTCAATTCCAATTCCAATTTAATTCAATTTAATTCAAATTCAATTCCAATTCCAATTCAATTCAATTCAAAACATACTCCAACAATTTGCAATTCCATTCCAATTCCAATTCCAATCCAATTCAATTCAATTCCAATTCAATTCAAATTCAATTCAATTCAATTCAATTCCAATTTAATTCAAAACATACTCCAACATACTCTAACAATTTACAATTCCATTCCAATGCAATTCCATTCCATTCCATTCCATTCCAATTCAATTTAATTCAATTCCAATTCCAATTTAATTCAATTCAATTCAAAACATACTTCAACATACTCCAACAATTTGCAATTCCATTCCAATTCCAATCCAATTCAATTCAATTCTAATTCAATTCAATTCCAATTCAATTCAAAACATACTCCAACAATTTGCAATTCCATTCCAATTCTAATTCAATTCAATTCCAATTCAATTCAAACATACTTTACATTTTTTTTACATTTAGGTTTAAATGTTAATTATCAACTTTCAATTTTAAGTTTTAACAATCTTTGCATAATACATAATTCATTACATACTAAGTTACTAACCCCATTTTACAATTCCATTTTCAATTCCAAATTTCCTATTCTAATTTACAATTCCATTTTACAATCTTTGCATAATTACAAATTCATAACAAAATCACATAAATTACTTACCCACATATTCTTCACCTTTAATCTAACAATTTCAATTTATCAACTATTTTCAATTCAATTAGAAACTTATTTCTCATTTTTTATTCAACTTATGTCCTTAATAATTTAAATTAAATTAGAAATTTATTTATAAGATTGATCCATTCAATTATTAATCACTTAGAAACTTATTTGTAATTAACATTAAATTCATTCACATGCATAATGCATATAAATCAAATATATGTAACTTTGGAAACTTATTTCTAAATAAATTACTCATTAAATCATTCAAACCTATATTTAATGTTATTTAAACCCAAATTATTTTAGCCCACTTATCTTATATTATTTGATAGCCCAAAACATTAAAAGATTAGGCCTATATTTTATCATTGTAATTAGCCCATATGTTGTCTATTGACCCATTTAAATGGGTACAAGTACCAGTCTAAATACTAGCCCATAGTTTTATTCATGGTCCATAAATAAATGTGTAACCATATACCCTAATACCCTTCTTGTCGTCTCCTCTAGTCCTCTGTCCTCTCCTTCCAATTTTTTGGCCTACAGAAAAAGAATCACAGGTGGGACATCGGAGCTGTCCAGTCACGGTGGGGAGGCAGCACGTCTTCTGGTGGAGGACGGCGACGACGAGGAGGAGGAGGAGAAGAGGGACGCAGAGGCCACGACAACAGAGAGGAGAAGAGAAGGAGGAGGAGCGGCGACGATAGGCGGCGACGCAGACGCCGACGCAAGCGACGACAAGCGGTGACAGGTGAGGGAGAGAGAAATATGAGATTCTGAGAGGGAGAGTCGGCAGCAGAGGTGAGCAAGAGAGAGAGACAGTCGGGGGGTGGGGGGGGGGAAGATTCGGATTTTTAGGGTTCAATTTTTAAATTTTACAAAATGGTCCCTGACAAAAAATTTTTTTGCGGATTTGTCCGGAATGTTTCAGAATTTATGGTATCGGGCGGTATTGGCCGAAATTTTTGCCCGGTATATTTGTTCCCGTTCCGGTACGGAACTGTACGAAACGGTATTCAAATCATTGCTCCAGCGTCCTTCTAAAACGCACATCTTGTGCATTATTTAAACGCTGCGTCATTCAATGCATGCGTTGATAAAACACAACATCCCTTTTTATCTTTTTTTTAATAAATTGCCTTTAACTAAATACAAAATTGTGTTCCAATCTTTAAAATATATCAATAAATCTAACCTAATAGTCAACATAAATTAAATATAAATTAAACATTTTATCTTAAAAATGGGATTAAAATAATATGTAATTATATAATAAAATATAAGATAATTCAATCTTATCAGATCATGATACTTTGCTTTGCTGTAGCTGCTTCAAGCTAAATTTCCATGGCAGTCAGTGGCTACTTAATGTTCAGGGAAAATGTACAATCACAAGTGACATTAAGCTTACCAATAAGGAAATTTAGCTCCCAAATTGCAATATACACAATATTTGTTGCTCTTATAACAATATTTGCTCTAATATTCTCACCTATAGCTACTGCCATTGAAAATCGACTGCCTCGTAAATACAAAACCAGGTTCATTAGCATTCTTTTAAGGACTGGACTTTTGATTAGCAAGTTAGCGGTGGCCTTAGGATTTCCTTTCTTCACATTGCTGGTGGTTCTCATTGGATCAATTATCACTGTTACTGTCTCCATTCTATTGCCATATTTTTATTACCTGAACCCCCATAACAACACTCGATCGGTCCCCACTTACCTGTTGATATCAAGCATAATACATATATACATATTCACAGGTTTGGAGAGAAAACCATGTCAACAATTCATTTGTGCTTGTCAACCTAGATTAATGATCCTAGTCTCAAGCTTCCAAAGACAATTTTCAACCCAGTTTGTTCACTGCTTCTTTGAGGCTTTGTCTTTCGATTTCTTCTTTATCAATTTATTGGATTTTGTTTTTTTGTTTCGATGTTTTGGTTGCTTTGAAACATTAGTATTTCTTATACTCATGCAAAAATTACATCTTATTGCTTTTTTAGAGGCTAAAAGTTTGGAGGTTGCACTGCTCTCTACTTTCATTTGTATAAATTAGTTGATTTTGTTTTTGTTTATGTGATTTTTTAGTCTTTCCATTTGTCATTGGTTAGCTATAAATGTTGTGCACTCAAAACATGAAAGGTTGGTCTGTGTAACGAAAGGCTAGAATGTTAGTTCGCATGCTTGGTGTTATGCTTAGTTGAATTTCAATATGAGCTATATGCTTACACATTCTGAGCTATTTTTACTATGCTTACGCATTAAAAAAGATGCATAATTTGAAAATTACTTAAGAAAGTGAATCTTTGCCCAAGTTTTATAAAAGTTTTCAATTGCATATGTGTTTCCATTAATACTCCTGCCCACAAAATATGGCATAATTTCTTTAAATTTTGTTATCTACATTAACAATACAAAAATTATGAGCTTATTTTGGTTTTAAAAGATTGATCCCAACATATTAAATCTTTTCGATGGATGATTTATTTCATTTGAAAATTTAATGAAAATTAAATAATCAATCCAGTAAATCAACATGAGTACCTCCTTTAATATAATATTCATATTTTCTAGTATTAAATATAATTCTAACACATAATTTAAAACCAGAAGTTTTAAAGAAAAGTTTTTTTTTGGAAACTCATTTATCTTCTTAAATACAAAATGCATTCATATTAAGTAATTTGTGAAGTAAAGAAAGAAATGAGAATACTTTATTAAGTTTATTTAAAAATTATGTAATTTGATTGATTATTCAAACATAATTAATACGAATATATATGGTAGAATTTTGAATTTCCTTTCAGTAATATTGCTATCATGGGAATATGAACTATCGTGTAAAATAACCGATCTAACCTAGATTGAACAAAATCATTCTTCAACGTTAACCTCATCAATAATCAATAAATCTGTTATTTGCTAGATAGAAAAAGTTGGTGTTCACTTTAATTTGACCAAATCTTAATGTTTTTTAAATCGAAATTGAAATAGGAGGCAAAATTTCTCCTTCTACGTACATTTGCGAAAGGAACCAAAATGGTATTTATATAAGTTATGATGCTCAACAAATAAAATATAATTATACCTACCTATCAAAGATACGCTTAAGATTAGGCCAAGGAATTTCTCTATTCCGTTGAAACTAAGCCAAGAAAGGCTTTCTTCCTTGCGTTAAAACTAGGCCAAAAAAAGTGTAATGTAATTGTTCCTTCAAACAATAAGCTTTTTCATTCTTTATATTGCATTAACGGGTTAAAAAGAGTATCTGAAGATGTCTGCCAAGTGCCAACTTAAATCAATAATAGAAGACCTAACACGACATAAATGTTTGTACGATTCAGTTATTGCAAAGCCATACACTTGTATTAACTGCAGTCGCCCGCTTGCAATTTCCAAGTTGTTTGGCTGAGTTGTGCACGATTTGCTTAAAACATTGTCCTAAAAGCTCTTCACCCCATAGTTCTAATTACTTATCTGGTCAATGGCTTAAATTCTACGTAATATCTTAGTGATTTCTAGCCGGTGAAGTGAATTTAGTCTTTGGTTTTATCCTAGTGAGATATAAGCAAAAAGTTACATTTAATTGCTTTGTACAGAAAACATATAGTCTACTCTCTACATGGTGCATTTTTTCTCGTTACTTGTGGCACTCAAAAGACATAAAGTCTAATAAGTTATGAACCGAAGATTTAAAAATATATGTGAATGAACTTGTCCCTTCCCTAGTCGGCGGGCAATACCCTACCCACTTTTGAAGCTTGGTTCGATGACAAGTACGAGGCACATATTGATTCTGTTCTTAAATAAAGTTGAACCTAAGGTTTCATTTTGTTCCTATTTTCTGATTCTGTTCTTAAATAAAGTTGAACATAAGGTTTCATTTTGTTCCTACTTTCCAACTCATAAGTTGTTCAGTTATCAATGACTAGAAAAAGTTCATGCTCGACTTAGTTAACTTCTAAATGTAAATATCTCGTGTTTAAGTTAGTTATTATTGAGAAAGCTCGTCGAATTGATAGTTGATGGCCGAAGAAGTGTCACGCCGCCCTCAGAGAATAACTTTCATGGAGTTAAACTTCATCAAGACCTTTACTGAAAAGTTGAAGGACCTAGTTTCTTCAGACACTGAAGAAGGAGCGAGTTTCTTCAAGACTTGCTTCAACGGACTCAATGCTTTGACAGGTTACTTTTCCATTTTGTATATCAATGAATATGGTTTCATATTTTCGAGAAAGAATGAATATGGTTTCGTAGTTTCCTTAATTCGTTTTGTAGCTTCAAAGCTTCAACATTTATGGTGACATGGGATTGTATGGTTTTACAGGAATTGGACTAATAACCATTCCATACACCCTCGCACAAGCTGGTTGGTTAAGTCTTGCCTTTCTGATAACAATGGCAATGATATTTTGCTATACTGGGTTGTTATTACAACGATGTGTGCACTCTAACTCGTCAATCAAAACATATTCTGACATAGGTTCTTACGCATTTGGTCGAAGGGGTAGGATTCTCATATCAGTTTTCCAATTTGTGGAAGTTTACCTAGTGCCAACAGGATTTCTAATACTGGAAGGTGATAACTTGCACAAGTTATTTCCTCATGTGGGCTTCAAGGCTCATGGGCACACGGTTGAAGGAAAAAAGTTTTTCACCATAATTTCAGGTCTTGTAATCTTACCTACCATGTGGTTGAAAGACTTTAGCATGCTGTCCTATGTCTCAGCCACAGGGGTTTTGTCGTCTATGATTATCATTTTTTCCGTTCTCTAGGTTGGTGCGGTAGACGGTGTAGGATTCTCTAACAAAGGGAAGCTATTTGACATTGGTGGAGTGGCAATTGCACTTAGCTTGTATGCCTTCTGCTTTGGTGCTCATCCAATTTTTCCAAATTTATACTCATCCATGGAGGACAAGAATCGATTTTCTCAGGTGATTGATCATTAGTGCTTATAAATATATAACTATTTGTCTGTTTTTGTAACGAGCCAGTTAGTTGCTATTGCTAGTTTTGAAATGAAATATATATCTGCGGATGATGTTGGTTGGCTACAATACTATCTCACAATCTGCGATGTGGCACTAATCAACTTAACCTAAATCGTTGTCTTGATTAACTTTTTCTTTACAGGTCTTGATACTTTGCTTTGCTCTTGCTGCTTCAAGCTACATTTCCATGGCAGTCATTGGCTACTTAATGTTCGGGAAAAATGTACAGTCACAAGTGACATTAAGCTTACCAACAAGGAAAGTTAGCTCCCAAATTGCAATATACACAATATTAGTTGTTCCCATAACAAAATTTGCTCTGATATTCTTGCCTATACCTACTGCCATCGAAAATCGACTGCCTCAGAAGTACAAAACCAAGTTCATTAGCATTCTCTTAAGGACTGGACTCTTGATTAGCACGTTAGTGGTGGCCTTAGGATTTCCTTTCTTCACATTGCTGGTGGCTCTCATTGGATCAATTCTCATTGTTACTGTCTCCATTCTGTTGCCATGTTCCTGTTACCTGAAAATCTCGGGGGCTTATCGGAAATGGACATTCGAAGCTGTGATGATTTGGTTTATAATATTTTTTGGTTTAGTGGTCGGAGTGGTGGGTACAAACGAATCCATAAAGGATATAGTCAAACATTTATGAGGAATGTTCCGGCCGTTGTCTGTAATTCATTTGTACTGAATAACTGGACTGCTCTTGCATATGATGCAGCAATATAATTAAAATTGATGTTATAAAGTAATTATAAACTTGTACTTTTATACAAGTTTTATTTTGATTAGACAGTCAAATACTATCTAGACATATTCAACTGATTCAAATCTTCAAACTTATTATCTTGATTTTTTATGACAGCAGCTATGCATGAAAATACAAGGGCATGCATATATATGATATTCCCATGTTGCAATTTTGTCGCTGATACCTCGTACTCGCAAGCAAAGCTTAATGTCGCTTGTGATTTTGCGTCCTCGCGAATTGTAAGTTAAGGATCAGAACCTTTATGAAGCAACTTTAAAAGAATATTAACCTTAGGCAAGTGAACTAATGTAAGATTTCAACTTTCTTTAAAAGAGACACTACCAGTACCTGCCCAGGGCCATGATGAGAAGGGCCCCCTAACCCCATAGACTCCCACAGCATATACCTCCCATATTTTAGCTTTTTACTCCATTTTGGAGGAATGGGTTGGAGACGCGCTAGACCATTTATTAGTTGATTTAGTGTTACTGATTTTAGCATTATGATAGGTGTTTTCTGATTGTAAATTTGTATTATCTAATATTTGTACTGACCTTCGTAATTGCAAATCACATTATATTTTTCATGCCAAGTTTTGAACAAGTTAGCTGTTATCTTTTGCGATTTAAAATCTTCATGTTGTACTATTACCTTTTCCAAACAACAATTGCTGCTAATCGTAGAAACAGAGAAAAATTTTGACTTGCACGCCAGGAACAATGGTCTAATTATTGTTTAAAGATTTTCTAAACTACTCAGTTTTGATACACACAAAGATACTCACAACCTAATTACCAAGCTACTCAAGCTTTCATACACACAAAGATACTCCTCCAACCAACAAACTAACGATTATTGGCCATTACTCTTATATTAGGTGACACGACATTGCCATTGATTATCATTTTAATCGCCTCCTCCATCTCTTCCATAAACCACGTCCATTATTGCAGAAGCGCCTGGTTTCCTGCAAGTTTTATCTGATGGTTTAGTTAAAAGATTTTCCACGGAGACAATCCCTTCCTCAACGGAATCTCTCATGGTTATAAGGTTAAGGATGTTATTATTGATCGAAATAAGCAACTAGCTGCAAGGCTTTTTTTTCCGGACACACAAAACTTCATGTGTCAAATTCCTGTGCTGGTTTATTTTCATGGTGGTGGCTTTTGTATTGGTTCAACCACATGGCTTGGTTACCATAAGTTCCTCGGAGGCTTGACTGTTGCATCCAAATTCATTATCCCCTCTGTTGATTATCGTCTAGCACCAGAAAACCGACTTCCTATAGCTTATGAAGATTGTTATAGTTCACTTGAATGGCTTTATAGCCAGATGAATTCCGAGCCTTGGCTCAAACTAGCTGGTCTTTCTCAAGTATTTCTCTCGGGAGACAGTGCTGGAGGGAACATTGCACATCAGGTAGCAATCAAAACAATGAAGAGTAGGGATTAGCAACAAAAATTTTATGATTCTGTCCTCTAAGTTCAGAGTATAATTAAAGGTAAAGTATCTTATTTTTTAAATATATATTTGCTCTTTGTTTTTTATTTTTAATATTAGATATTAAATTTTACTATTTATTTTTTTCCTCTATTATAAATATAATATCATTTATATATCTTTGTGATATATTATAAAACTGTTAGAGTTTGATTGTACCTACATACTTTTTTCAGTTTCAAACATATAAAATTAAATATATTGTCGATTTATTAGGATCCTTTATTTTATTTCACCCAAGGCCTATAAAACGACAAGAACAACCCTAGACACTACCATGGATATAGTAGGAGTAAATCCTTGACATTTAGAAAAGGAATGTCATTGCAATTTTTTTTACTCCATGAGACTTAAACTCAGAAAATAATGCTCCTTTGATGTTTAAAGATGCACGCACTTAAATATTATAAACTATATATCAACTAATTAGCGGCATACACTAGAATACTCCGTATTACTTATAAATGATGTATAAAAATGAATATATTCAAAATTTAATGTTAAAGACCCTTAACAAAGTAAATTCAAATTTAAAATTTTTACACATAAAAAAGAGTTTATAACCCTAATTTTTGGGCATTAGAAAGCTTATTTGTGTTCATTAAACCCTAATTTACATTTATTACATAACATTTAATAATTATTTCATATCTCACATAAATTAGGTCTTTGATTCTTATTATCAAAGCAAATAATGAAGTAGTTTGAGTTAAAAGTAGTTAAACTCTATTTTCTTATATAACTTGAAATTAACATCGAATTTGCAAACAAATTGTGTCCGTTTTTAAATATAATCTTATATTTTGTTAATAATAACTTTATGTATTTTTTACATTAAAATATTTAAACTCTTTTTGTAAAGATTAAATCATATGTTGAAGATATCAATTAAAATTATGAGACTTATATTCAAAATTTGAATAACTAAGTCAATATTTCAATACTTCTAATTGTTAACGTGCAGAAAAAATTATTTATATTTTAATACTTGATACAACTTTTTACATTTATACTTTTTATTAGAGATTATGTTATCACCCAATTTATGTTATAAACGTCATTCACTTATCTTAATTTAGTGAAAATAAATTTATAAATTAAGGTCTCTCTCTTGAATAAAGATTATTTTTAAATATATTGTTTAGAAAATTGAATTTCTTTTTTTTTTTTTGCGAATGAAAATAAGTTTATAACAAGCATTTGACATTTTATGCAATCATCGTGAGAATGTTCAATTTATTAATTTGGTGGATAGTTAGATCTCAAAAATCCAAAATAATTGGACACGTTTTGTCCTAACAAATTTAATTTTCTCTTAAATGTATATTGAAGTTAAGTGGAATCAGATTCTCTGTTCCAGTTAACTAGTTTTAGCTTTATTTTATTAAATCTCATTTACTAGTATATGCAGGATCTATACAAATGTGTTGGCTAGATTAAACAGAACAGGGATGGAACACCCTAAGTGAAACAGGGTGCTCCAACCCAGTTAAGTCCTAAGTTCCAAACTCGAATAACAACACTCGATCGCTCCCCACTTACTTGTTGATATCAGGCACAATACATATATACATGTTCATAGGTTTGGAGAGAAAACCATATCAACAATTCATTTGTGCTCGTCTACTCAGATTAATAATCCTGGTCTCAAGCTTCAAAAGACAATTTTCAACCCATTTTGTTCACTTCTTTAAGGTTTTGTCTTTCGATTTCTTCTTTATCAATTTATTGGACTCCGTTTCTTTGTTAAGATGTTTTGGTTGCTTTGAAACATTAGTATTGCTTGTACTCTTGCAAAAATTACATCTTGTTGCTTGTTTAGAGGCTAAAAGTTTGGAGATTGTACTGCTCTCTACTTTCATTTGTATAGATTAGTTGATTTTGTTTTTGTTTATGTGATTTTTTAGTCTTCCATTTGTCATTGGTTAATTATAAATGTTGTGTATTCAAAACATGAAAGGTTGGTCTGTGTAACGAAAGGCTAGAGTGTTAGTTCACATGCTTGGTGTTTTCAATCTGAGCTATATGCTTACACATTCTGAGCTATTTTTACTATGCTTACGCGTTCAGAAAGATGCATAATTTGAAAATTACTTAAGGAAGTGAATCTTTGCCAAAGTTTTATAAAGGTTTTCAATTGCATTTGTGTTTCCATTAATACTCCTGTCCACAAAATATGGTGTAATTTCTTTAAATTTTGTTATCTACATTAATAATACAAAAATTATGAGCTTATTTTGGTTTAAAAAGATTGATCCCAACATATTAAATCTTTTCGTTGGATGATTTATT
>JAOTAZ010000006.1:27686871-27699340 GCA_025629785.1 Erythroxylum oxycarpum
GAAACAAGTCGACTTATCAGTACCGAACATGCACAAGTCGCCTTGTACACTGAACAAGTCGACTTGTACACTTACATAAAAGGCATAAATTTTTTCTGTAGACGTTAGACTAAACAATTCTTTGGACTGTTCGAAAGAAGACTTCAAGATCTACAACTTTTATGAAGACTTTGAAGACAGATTCTATCATTAGAAAGGTCAAAATTTTGACTAGATAATTCAAGATGAACAGTGTACAGAAGAAGAGGGTCAACCATAAAGGAAATAGAAAGTAGATGAATGCCGAAAAGCAGACGAATGCGGAGCAAATTAATGCGAAAAAGCAGACAAATGTGCAGACGAATGTCACAAAGAAGAAGAATGCGGAGCAAACGAATGTCACAAAGCAGACGAATGCGGAGCAGACAAATACCACAAAGAAGATGAATGTCACTAAGCAGACAAATGCGGAAAAACAGACAAATGCGGAGCAAATGAATGCTGTCAACTTAAGACAAAATAAGGTCAACTTAAGACGAAGCAAAGTCTTAAAACGAAATGACGTCATCACAGACAAAGCGTCTTTACAGACGATATGTCTCCCCTTAAAAAGACCATAACTTTTGACTCCTATGCCTAATTATTTCATACTATATACCGATGGAAAGTCAGAAAGATAAGCTGACGTTTTCCAGAAGGAAAATTTGGCTAATTTAGTCTAAACTAATCTAGTTTTTTCCCTAAATTCAGTACACAATTTCTACACCTAGGAGAGACTTGGATTTTCAAAATGTGCAACTACCAAAGAAACATGCACAAACACATGGGCAACTTTTCCGTTCTAAACTCATTTGCTAAAACCACAAAAGCTCAAACATAGCTTTAATTACAAATTTACATTATAAACAAAGACTTAACAAAAAATACAGCATAGAGAGGATGCTCAATGTTTAACATGCTTATGAGGCTATCCAAAGCTTATCGAGCTAACTTAGTTACAAAGTTTATAATATTTTGGAGTTTTCCAATGTCCTGCAAAAATTGCTATCCTTCAGGTTCTGCACCTAAGGAGGGAAGAGTGGGGTGAGCAACACAGTTCAGTGACTAGCATATTTATAGTCATTGGCAAATGACCACAAATTTGGGCATATGCATAAATATATACTTATATTCAATAAGCAAAGAATTCTTCCATTTAGTTTAACACTTATAGCATATAATACTCAAATGCAGCATATATGACAAGTTAAAGATGCGATGCATAATAAAGGACTCGAGGGTTCTATAAGAACAGAATGGAGAAATCAAAGTTTACCACATGAACAGAATGAGTCCAATTTCGGAGCTCATATGCCATACGCAGGCCGCTAGGAGAAGGCTCTTGTCAACGTGCACATGACGAATAGAATGGTTCCACTCTCGCCCAAATAAAAACATGCATTCGTCTTCTCATATACTCATGCTTTATGGCTTATCTTCTTTTCATTTAATACAAAAGTCATGAACTTTTCTAAGGTATAACACAATCATATTTCATCATGCATTTTTCAACATTTACAAACAAGTCAATTTCAAACAAGTCCATTTCAACATACACACATAGGCAAGACATTGCCCAATTACCCCCATAACCATAAATATGTTACCCACCTAAGTAGCTTCCGAAATCCAAGTCAAGCTTGCTTTCCCCCTTTCTCTTGGGTAGGATTCCCTTAATTTCCTAAAACAACCAAGGTTCCGTTCAAAACAACATTCCAATAAATTTCATAAACTTAAAAAAAATCACAAAATTTCAACAAACATAAATTTAACTCAAATTTAACCTACCCATACCCCATCTAGGTCAGAAAACTTAAAATCTAGTTTAGAAACCCTAGAATCACTTGGGTTAACCTAACTCATCTTCTTCCAACTCAAACCTTTCATTTTCTACACAAACTCCTTTCTTTCTCTAACTTCTTCACCCTCATCACAACCCATTACTTTAATAAATCAAGAAAAAAAATGATTAACCCACCTTAACAAAGTTTATTTCTCTTCTTTTCTTCTTTCACCGAAAACTTCTCTCCTTCTCTCTTATTTTCGACACTCTCCTCCCTTCTTCTAATTTAAGACAACTTATATGGGCTTTCTTCCCATTTTACCCTCCATTAGTAAGTCTCGTCCAAGTTTGCCCATTCTTTCATTTATTCTAAGTCTACTAACTCTTTTAACCCATTAAACACCATATTTATTCCAACTTAATTCTAGCACTTCATTCTAACTTCTACCTTCTAATTTCTATTCATACTTGCTAATTTGATGACTCAACTATAAAAATAATGAAACAAATAAATCACTAATAAATAAATAAAAATTTAGGGTCCAACAATTCTTCCCCCTTACAAAATTTCGTCCTCGAAATTCTTACCTGAGACATTGAAGAGGTGTGGATACTTCTCTTTCATAGCTTCCAAGGGTTTCTATGTGGCCTCTTCTATCGAATGGCTCTTTCATAAGACCTTAACTAGCTTTACAACCTTGTTTCTCAAAACTTTTTCTGTTTAATCTAAAATCTCCACTGGTTGCTTTTCATAAGTCAAATCCTCTCTTAGCTAAACTTCTGAAGGTTGAACTATGTGTGAAGCATCCGATCGATACTTTCGCAACATCGATACATGGAAAACATTGTAAATCTTAGACAACTTCGATAGCAAGACTAATTTATAGGCTAAAGGCCCAATCTTCTCAATGATCTTATAAGGGCCTATATATCTTCGACTCAGCTTGCCCTTCTCATCAAATCTCAGAACCCCTTTCCATGGAGAAACTCTAAGAAACTTTTTGGCTCCAACTTCAAATTCCATCTCTTTTCTATGTGCATCCACGTAGCTCTTCATTCTATCTTGAACTGCTTTAAGTCTCTGTTTCAACAACTTAATCTTATCAACTGTGACTTACACCAACTCAGGTCCTACAAGTCTCCTTTCACCTTCCTCATCCCAACAAATAGTATTTTTGCACCTTCTACCATATAAAGCTTCATAAGGTGCCATTTGAATTCCCAAGTGATAGGAATTATTAAACAAACTTGATTAAAGGTAAATGATCATCCTATGAACCTTTGAAGTCCATAACATAAGCGCTTAACATTGCTTCCAATGTTCGTATTGTCCTTTCTGATTGACCATCAGTTTGTGGATAGAAAGCTGTACTAAAATGCAACCAAAGCCTCCTATAAGCTTTCCCAAAATCTAGAGGTGAACCTAAGGTCTCTATCCGAAACTATAGAGCTAGGAACCCTATGAAGTTTGATTATTTCATCTACATATTTCTTGGCCAAAACATTCAAACAATCTGTTTGCTTAATTGACAAGAAATGTGCATAGTTGGTGCTAGCCTGTTCTCAATCACCCATATTGCATCATGCTTCCTACTAGTGCTTGGCAATCCTATCAAGAAATCTATCATAATCTTCTCCAATTTACATTCCGGAATCGGCAAAGGTTTAAGTTTGCCTAAAGGTTCCTGGTGTTCAACTTTAACTTACTGGCACACTAAGCATCTTTTAGCATATTTTGCAACTTATGTCTTCATTCCTTTCCACTAGAAATGCTCTTTTAAATCTCTATACATTCTTGTATTTCCTGGGTGCATAGCATAAGGTGCATTGTGAGCCTCATCAAGAATCTCATCTTTCAATTCCATCATGTTTGGAACACACAATCTGATACCTACTACCATTAATCCATGTTCTCTAATCTCTATTTCAGAAGGTTTACCACTTTTAAACTCTTCCTAGAGCCTGGTCAAATATTTATCTTGCTCTGGTAACTTCTTAATCTTCTCATTCAATACTAGCCTCACTCTAAAGTTAGCCAATATATAACCGGATTTGGCTTGTCTCAATGTCACTTTAAGTCGGGCTAATCCTCCAACAAAGGAGTATACACTGTCTCCATATATGCCATAGTTGATTTCCTACTCAATTCATTCGCTACTACATTACCTTTCCCTGAGTGGTAGTCTATCATCAAGTCATAATCCTTTAACAGTTCTAACCACCTTCTTTGCTTCAAATTCAACTCCTTTTGGCTCATCAAATATTTAAGACTCTTATGGTTTGTAAGTACCCTAGTAGTGACTCCATATAAGTAATGTTTCCAAATCTTCAATGCAAAAATTACGGTCGCTAACTCCAAGTTATGCGTAGGATAATTTATCTCATAAGGCTTTAATTGCCCAGAAGCATAAGCAATCACTTTATCTTCTTACATCAATACACAGCCAAATCCTTTCCTTGAGGCATCACTATAAACTGTATATTTGTCACTACCCGAAGGCAAAGTAAAAATCGGTGCAGTGGTAAACCTGTTCTTCAATTCCTCAAAACTACCTTGACACTCCTCTGTCCATACAAATTTCTAATTCTTTCTTGTCAATTTGGAAAGTGGAGCTGCTATTATAGAAAAACCTTCCACAAATCTTCTTTAATACCCAACCAATCCCATAAAACTTCTCACTTCAACTACATTCTTAGGTGCTACCCATTTCACAACCGCTTCTATCTTCCTCGAATCCACATGTACTCCTTGCTATGAAACCACATGTCCTAGAAATGTCACTTCTTTAATGAAAAATTGGTCTAAAAAAGACCTAAAGACTCTATTCATCAAATCCATCAAAGCTGCAGGTGCATTTGTCAACCTAAAAGGCATGAACAAGAACTCAAAGTGGTCATACCGTGTTCTAAAAGCAGTCTTTGATACATATGACTCCCTTATCCTCAACTGATGGTAACCTAATCTCGAATCTATCTTCAAAAAGACCCTTAGCCCCTGTAACTGATCAAATAATTCATCTACGCATGGAAGCAGATATCTATTCTTAATGGTGACATGGTTAAGCTTCCTATAATCTACACACATTCGCAATGATCCATATTTTTTCTTCACAAAAAGGATCGGAGCTTCCCAAGGTGAAGAGCTCGGCCTAATATAACCTTTCTCCAATAAGTCTTCTAATTCCTCCTTAAGCTCCTTCAATTCTACCACAGCCATTCTATAAGGCAGAATTGAAATTGGCATTGTGCTTGGAAGAAGTTCAATAGGAAATTCAATTTCCTTAGGTGGCGGTAGTCCTGGTAGCTCCTCAGGAAAGACATCTGGTAATTCTATAACCACTGTTATATCTCTTAACTCCCCTCTATTTGCCTTCATGTCTACCATATAGGCTAAAAATGTCTCACATCCTTTCCTCATCATTTTTTGTGCTATCAAAGCCGAAACAATCTAAGGTGGACTGACTTTTATGTCTTCCAAAACCACCACCTTTCTTCCACTATCCAACTCGAACTTTACAGACAATAGGTCTCCTCTTAAGAAGACCATAACTTTTGACTTCTATGCCCAATTATTTCATGCTATATACTGATGGAAAGCTAGAAAGATAAGCTGAATTTTAGCCTAAATTAGTCTAGTTTTCCTCAGAATTCGGCACATAATTTCTACACCTAGGAGAGACTTAGATTTTAGAAATGTGCAACTACCAAAGAAACATGCACAAACACATAGGGAAATTTTCGGTTTTAAACTTGTTTGCTAAAACCACAAAAGCTCAATCATAACTTTAATTACAAATTTACATTATAAACAAAGTTTTAACACAAAATACAACATAGAGAGGATGCTCAATGTTTAACATGCTTATGAGGCTATCCAAAGTTTATCGACCTAACTTAGTTACAAAAGTTTCTAATATCTTGGAGTTTTCCGATGCCCTGCAAGGATTGCTATCCTTCATGTTCTGCACCTGAGGAGGGAAGAGTGAGGTGAGTGACACAGCTCAGTGACTAGCATATTTATAGTCATTGGAAATTGACCATAAATTTGAGCATATGCATAAATATATATTTATATTTAATAAGGCAAACATTCTTCCACTTAGTTTAACACTCATAGCACATAACATTCAAATGCAGCATACATGACAAGTTAAAGATGCGATGCACAACAAATGGCCCAAGGGTTCTATGAGAACAGAATGGAGAAACCGAACTTTACCCCATGAATAGAATGAGTCCAATTTTAAATCTCATATACCACAAGCGGGCAGCTGGGAGAAGGCTCTTGTCAACGTGCACGTGACGAACATAATGGTTCCACTCTTGCCCAAACAAAAACGTACATTAGTCTTCTCATATGCTCATACTTTATGGTTTATCTTCTTTTCATTTAATAAAAAGTCATGACCTCTTCTAAGGTATAATACAATCATATTTCATCATGCATTTTTCAACATTTACAAACAAGTCAATTTCAAACAAGTCCATTTCAACATACACATATAGGTAAGAATTTTCCCAATTACACCATAACCATAAATATGTTACCCACCTAAGTAGCTTGCGAAATACAAGTCAAGCTTGCTTTTCCCCTTGCTCTTGGGTAGGATTCCTTTGATTTCCTAAAACAACCAAGATTCCATTCAAAACAACATTCCAATAAAGTTCATAAACTTCAAAAAAAAAATCAACAAACATAAATTTAACTCAAATATAACCTACCCATACCCCATCTAGGTCAGAAAACTTAAAATCTAGTTTAGAAACCCTAGAGTCACTTGGGTCCACCTAACTCATCTTCTTCCAACACAAACCTTTCATTCTTCACACAAACTCCTTTCTTTTTCTAGCTCCTTCATCCTTAACACAACCCATTACTTCAATAAATCAAGAAAAAGAGATGATTAACCTAACTTAACAAAGTTGATTTCTCTTCTTTTCTTCTTTCGTCGAAAACTTCTCTCCTTCTCTCATATTTTCGACAATCTCCTCCCTTTTTCTAATTTAAGACAACTTATATGTTCTTTCTTCCTATTCTACCCTCCATTAGTAAGTCTCTTCCAAGTTTGCGCCTTCTTTCATTTATTCTAAGTCTACTAACTCTCTTAACCCATTAAACACCATGTTTATTCCAACTTAATTCTAGCACTTCGTTCTAACTTCTACCTTCTAATTTCTATCTTGCTAATTTGATGACTCAACTCTAAAAATAATGAAACAAATAAATCACTAATAAATAAAAAATTGGGGTCCAACAAGATGAGAGGATGCACATGAATATGATCTCGTATGCATCTATAGTATGATCTATCATGTACGTTATGCTATATACGAGACCTGATGTATTATATGCCCTAAGTGTTATTAGCAGATACCAATCGGATCCTGGCGAGGGTCCATGGGTAGCTGTCAAGAACATTCTCAAGTACATGCGAAGGACTAAGGATGTTTTCTTGATATATGGAGATGGAAATCTAAAAGTGAGCTGGTATAGAGATGTCAGTTTTCAATCTGATACAGATGATTCCAAATCCCAATCAGGTTATATATTCACATTGAACGGTAGGGTGGTCATTTGGAAGAGTTCCAAACAAGACTGTCAATTCAACAAATGAGGCAGAGTACATTGTCGTTTCAAACGCAGCAAAGGAAGTAGTTTGGATCAAGAAGTTCATTACTGAACTTGGTGTGGTTCCTAGCTATGATGGGTTTATACAGTTGTATTGTGACAATAATGGGGCTATTGCGCAGGCAAAGGAACCAAGGTCTCGTCAACGGTCCAAGCATATAATCCACATGTATCATCTGATTAGGGCTATTGACGAAGACATTATCTCAAAATAGCTTTGATTCTCGTGTACTCACCTATGGTATTAGATACCAAAGTGATTGGCTTTAGGTCAAGTGAGAGATTTGTCAGAGTAGTTCCCCAAAGGCAATCGCCTTTACCGCATTTTTTATAAAGTTGTGTAAAGACTTTATTTCAACAATAAAGAAAGGCATATTTCATTAATTTAATGTTCATTATTTATGAATTGGATATTGATCTATAAGCAAATTAATGAAGCCCATGATATATGACACAACATAAAGGAAATCATGAAGTGATCATACTACAGAGATTCTTATCATGAGCAATTATGTCAATATCTAATTTATCCCTAGTCATAGGATTAATGAGATTAGACATCGTTAATTCGGATATACTATCATATGTCAAACTCCTTGATTTGATCAAGCAGTAGATCTCAAAAATTGTAAACGTGAGATGTTTAAAGTTAAGATGTGGATCTTACTAGAGGTAGTAAGTACAATAGATGACCTACCATGAGATCATCACATGGATGTTCTATTCTAATGTCAGTAATAATCTCATCATAACAATGGTGTAAGTATCCTTAAACTTGAGGTACTCAAGGATAACTTGGATACTGATTCTATGCTTTAACTTCATTCCTTGTTGCCCTGTAGAGGTTACCCATAGGGTGGTGATTGGGTACAGCTTGAAGTATTCGAAGGTAATTGAGTAGCTAATAGAGGATTCACCACTTCTGTGATAGCAAAAGATGATACTCATGACCACTTATCGAGGTCATTACTTGGAAATCTCTGGCCAGAGTACATGTGTCATGAAGAATGTCTTCAATGACGTATAGAGTAATGAATCTCAGAACGAGAACTGATATCGCTTGGACTAGATTTGACACAGTCAGTCTAGTAAGAGTTGACACCTTGCCCATACTCATAACCAAGTGGAGTATAGCATGGTGAAAGGAAGAATTGCACATCAATTGTCTATGGGAGAGTTCGTGAGATGGTTCGTGATGAGCATGGGAGAGTTCCTAAAACCACTTACTTTCCGGTCGCTTAGGGGTCATAATGTATTGCTAGACGTCGCTCATGACTTGCTTGGATTAAGTGTTAATCTAAGTGGCCAACATAATCGGGAACCTAATGGATCCCATGCATAAGAGTGACTCGGAGGATTCATAAAATAGTTTTGGATAGAGATTCATTGTATGGAGAGCAATAAAACCAAATGGATCTCGATATCGATATTGCTCAAATAGGTCTCTGGTGTTTTTTTCACACCTAGAACTTGGTAAAACCGACCCCAGTGTGATTGGATATATATATATATATATATATATGTGTGTGTGTGTGTGTGTGTGTGTGTGTGTGTGAATGCAAAGAGAAAGATGAGAGGCTTCTTTCATAAGTTGCATTTATTGTGTTTAAAGGAAAAAAGACAAAAAAACAATAAAAGACAAAAAAGCAAAAGGCTAATAAGATGATGAGAATCGTGAAAAACAAGTTTTAAACAACCCTTCTTCATGATTCTCTCTCATCCTTCTTACCTTTTTCATCTTCTTCCTCTCCTTCACGTTGCTCTCCATTGAACAAAGCTGAAAGTTAGCACTCTTGTCTTTGTTCTAGCCAATTCCGAATTAAAGAGTTTGATTCGGTTAGTTTTGTTGATCTCTGCGTGGATACCGTTGAAGATGGTCTATTTTGGTTGTTGTGGTTTGTGACAACCCGATAAGTAGAAGATCGAAGAAGAAAGGAGACTGCACACAAGGTACATAGTTATTATATGAAGGGTTGATTTGTGTAAATGCCATGAATTCCTATATATGCAAATATGTTATGAATATGTACGTGAATTGGGAATATTCAGCTAGGTTTTATGGTATTTTCTTATATAGGCACATGGAACCTAGAATTTGGGAAAGCCCTGGAACAATTTTTTTTGTTTTCCATACCGCGTGTATATGATGCACGCACCAAGATTTTCCTACATGCTATTATTAGAAAATATCTTCTATGCATTAAGGTAAGAGTCTTGTTTGGAAGATGCATTATTGTTTGCAAGAAGTAATTATATGTAATAATATATTTGTATAATGAAAATTTGTCGTAAGCCTAATATTTCTGTTTATATCTTTTTTTTGTAGGATTCATGTGATTTCATAACTTGGGTGTCAGATGTAAGTACAACAAAAATAGAGACATTGTAATAGTCAGAACAGCAAATGTAACTGATTGTGGTTTTTTGATGTGTGTAAGTTCTAATTAATAACGTCAATAATTCGTAAGCATACGAGTTAATTCATGTAGTACCTAAGGTGTTGGTCCCATAAAGAGGGATAATCTAATCCTAAAATCGAAGGCCAAAACAATTCACAGTAATTCAAAATGTAACAAAACTAAGGCAAGAATTTAATTCAATCACGCAACTCCAAACACATTTGATAAAAATTATATGGATATGGGCTAGGTTTATATAAATTTTGTTAATTATACTCTAATTGGTGTAGTCTTACACAATTTGCTCTTTGTTAAACCCAACTTAACTTAAGCATGATCATAATAAGTGATATAATCCTTTCAAAGTTTAAAATCCAACAAAAGTATGATTCTAAATAAAATTGACCAACATAAACACTAGTTAGGACATAACTCATTATTTTTCCTCGTATATAAACACATGTTTAAATACGCTCATGCCTCTCTTTGAAAAATCCTCTATTAAGTTAACACGCCTGCATTTTAACTTGTATCTTCACCTCTTATTTTCAAACAGGAACTTCATTTTGGCACAAAATCGTGTCTAGTCATACTCACTAGAAAAACCTTTCAAAAAAACATTCATGCCTTTAAAAAATTCCAAGATTGAACTTGTGTATCCAAGTTATACACCATAATTACCACCTTAGCAAATGTATTGTGTTCATCCAATACACTCTGACAAAAGCCTCAAAGATTGCACGTTCATATAGATGTTGTTGGATCAGAAAAAGAAAGCATGTCATATTTAGAGAACCGGTAGATTCAAAACATTTTAGAAATCTTATTTGTAGCGGAAGCAATATACCCAAATCATCATGCCAATCTATACATGATGTGGTATAAGGATAATAATAAATATAAACAAGATAGTGATATTACTGACTCCTTCACTACAGCTTTAATTCCTCGCCGCGTTATCCTCTCCTTCTTTTTGTATCCAAAACCTTTGCTTTTGAATCCTTTCCTTTGTCAATCTATCATATCCTTGTTGTTGTATCCTCAACCAATTTGATTTACCTCTTGTTCTTCTAGGAAAACTTGGTTAACAAAATCGTTTGGTGGGAAAGGAGAAGAAATGTCTAGAGGAGATTTTTCTTAAAAGAAATGAACCAAAAAATGAGATTCTTCTCTTGCAAATTTTGGCTCACTCATGCATGAAAGGAGAGAGAGAGTTAAACCATGCAAGAACACACTCTTAGACACTCAATTTCATTTATGCATGGAAAGGAAGAAGAGAATAACATCCAATGCATCACTTCTTTCTTTAATCAATTATAAAGTAGCCATTAAATGAGACTCTTCTCATTTATTTTAAGATGGCTATATGAAAAGACCAATCACCTAACATTGATATGTCAATTTTGGTTTTGGAAGATGGAAGAAGGAAGATGATCCATCCAATGCACATCTTTCTTCTTTAATCCAATGAATGCTAATAGGTTATATGCTAACATTAAAAGATAACCATTAAACCATTTGATGGTAAGTTTATAGCTCCATTTAATGATAATAAACCAGAATAAAGGTCATCTTTATTTAGCAATTTAATGTCAAATGTGCAACTGTACATTCAGTCCTAATAAAACCGAAATTGCTACTCCTATCTTTAAAAAATTTGTTTTAATATAATTAATCTAATCAATTACATTAAACCAAAGTCTAGCCCATTTTTAAATGAACATTTGGGCTTCTAATTAACCATTAATTAGTTCCAACACAATATTCAATTATGGGCTTCTAAAACCTCCATTTATATTTATTACTTAGCTTGATAACCTTCATTGAAGCCAAATGGGGAATCTTATTGGACTTTGATAACTCAAGCTCAAATAAGCCTAGAATTAATTTAATATCATTAGAATTAATTCTAGCTTATTAACTAAATGTCATTCCACTAAAGACAATCAGTTGAACTCTTAAATTATTAAATATTATGAAAACACATATTTTATGTCCAATTGCAAACCCTTTTTAGAACCTTATTGTAGCTGTTCGCATAACAAAGGTTAAAATTACTGTTTTGCCCTTATGTTGGTTTTTTCTTCTAGATCTCCCGTTTTACTTTATATGGTGATTAATACACAAGATCTCATCTTGGTGTTAACACTTGATGGGTAGCTAGTCCAGCAAACTACTAGTGCTAGTTTAATCACTAAATCTCCTTAAAACATCTAGAAGTGATGATATCACTATCTTTATTTAAGTGAATGTATGTTTCAATTAATAATTTCAACATTCGAACACTGGATTAATACTCTGTAAAAATCAATTCCGATCATATCAAGAATTATAATGAAACACATACGAGTTCACCACTCATTAAGATTATGGTCCATAATAAGCAAATGCTTAAGTTGTATGTTTTAAGATTAAAGTAACGGCTCACTTTATTCTTGAAAACAACTTGATTCTAAAAATATTTAATTGTGCCACTATCGATAGTCAACTACAATCATGATATGGAACTCATCATTCCCTTGAAGTAAACTCTTTTACTTAAATGGAGATAAATTACAACACTTGTTGGACCCCGAATTTTTGATGAAAATTAGAAATATTAAAATGAAATTAAATGAGAAAGAAATTGGTGAGAAAATT
>JAOTAZ010000006.1:27713531-27725768 GCA_025629785.1 Erythroxylum oxycarpum
GGTTTCCAAATAAGAAAATAAAATGAAACTAAACTAACAAAAGAAAATTAAAGAATACATTAAAAAATTATGAAAAGCGACAAATACGTTAGGGATCCAATCATCAGTTCAATCTTGGCCTACACACACTTAAACACATACTTAAATTATTCTTAATCCTCTTATAGAAACTATTAATTATAAGTTTAAAAAAAGCTCTGTTAACCCTGATTTTCTTTTAGGTTGTGTTTAATTAAGAAGATCCCGTTAATTAAACCTAGCAATTGAAGAACCTAGAACAAGCTCTGTAGATTTTGACAGTCGCATTACGAGTTCGGAAAACAAATTAACCAAGGCAATAACCACACAAGCTCATGTCATTTAACCTAGGTTATGTTATGCTTAATAATTCAAAACCATTAGTTACCAAAAATGAATTGAAAACATAACGATTACGTATAGAATTCGATTATTGTATTTATTGTTAAACTACTTGGTAGGTATCTGGCTAACCCAGGTATGGTCCACTAGAATATGGTTAAATAAGCTTTGAGATACCTTAAAGGACTAAGGATTATATGCTAACATTCAGAAGATTTGTTAATTTAAACCTATTTAATTTCAAAGATTTAGACTTTGCTATGTATCTGGATGAATGGAAGTCCATACTAAGATACATTTTTATGTTAGTAGATGTTGTTACCACGTAAAATAAGTCCAAACAAACATTGTGACTTTCCCGACTATGTATATAAAATTTGTTATGTTATAAGGTTGCTTCACAGGTAGTTTGGCTTAGAAATTTAGTTTATGAACTATTTATAGTTGGTTCAATTGCTAAACCCATTCAATTGTACTATAATAAACCTTTTGTTATGTTATTTAGTAATAACAATAAAATATTAACTGAATATATGTTAACTAATCTACTAACTAAAAAAGACTATTTTTAGGGACATTTCTTTAGTAAAGGATTGTTGAGATCCTTAGACACTATTAGTAAAGAATCATTATTTTTTCTCATGATATAGTTGTATTCTTGTGTATTATATTTGTACTATTTTCACACACACAAGCACACACATACACAAAGATAGTAATGGCCACCATGTTGTTATTCTTCATACATTTTATTACACATTGTCTTAATAAAAGTGAAAATTTTAAGAGTTATATTGATTTTAAGCATTTTACTAGTTATTAGGCATATACACATTGACCTTGATCTTACATCTCTAGACATGTTAATAGATTTTGAGAAATCCAAGAATTTATAATATATGAAGGAATACAAGTGTTTAATCCTATACATATTTTTTCTAGTGAATTTTAGCATCTAGTGAGATAAAATAAATTTCTTTAGTACATTTTAGTATAAAGTTAAGAGAAATTGAAACTCTTAAATAAAATGATGATATATAACATATCATGCATGTATCATTGTTATTTTCCACAATCCATTTTCTCTTTTATGTTAGTAAGGTATTATATATATGTGATTGTATTAAATTTATGTCACATATGACACACATATCTGATACTTTCTGATACCAAAAGTTTTACGGGGTCAAATGATAGACTATCATTATCTTTAGATCTAATATGTTATTTTGGTTAACCATTACTTTGGTTTTATGGCCAATTTTATTGTCTTTTATTTTTGTTATAATTAATATTTATCCAAGGGTGAGAATGTTAGAATTTTAATTCCTTATAAACATTTATTAGTTATGGGTTTTATAAAAATTAAGGTTAAGAAAATTAAATTTGATCTAAATTAAAGATAGCATAGTAGTTTAATAAAGGATCTAGTTAAATAGAGTAAACTTTAGTGAAGAAAATGAACCCTTATTAGTATGGTCCAAGTTTTTATTGGACTGTGATGGAGAAGTCCAATAAGATTTCTATAAATAGTTATTAATATCCCATACTACTTGTTTAAGTAAGTTTATAAATATTTAATTTTACTAACCCGTTTAATATATTAAGAAAGGCGTAAAAACATATTGATAGTATAAATATACAAAACTGCTGTTAAGGTCAATCAAAACTTTTAACAACTTATTCATTGATTGAGAAGCTTATTCAAACTCTCTAACAAATTATTCAAGTTGTTCAACAATTTATTCATTAACAAATAGATAACAAACAAGTAAGATTTTGCATTATCTTTATTTATATAAGTTTATGGTTTGATCCTGAGTTGAACATTAAAGATGTATTATATCTAACATTAAGATGATGTTTTCTAATGGTGACAACTCGGTAGCTACTATTTGCACTCTATTGTGGTCAATAGCAAGTAGTAACTTACTTGTGAACAAGTTTTTAGGCCTCTTTGCTCTAGATGGAATTGATTTTGACATTGAAGTAGGAGGAATAAACATGAAGTAGGACCTTTTGACTAGGTTTGGGTTCAATTTCGCTATAAACTTCAATGTCAATACACTTCTGGTGATGTAACAAATCTTGAGAACCCTTATAGACAGTGCACTTCTGACAATTTGGCTACCCAAATTTTCATATGTTTATTTATGTGGTTGATCCGACTACCAAGGTACTTCATGCACTTAAAGGGTAATGTTAATTATGGTGGAGTGATGCTATGGTCCAAAACTCCAAATATAATGATGATCAAAGTGAATATTGTTCTTCTATTAAGAATAATTTCAAAAATTTATTCTTTTATCCAATTTTCATGTATGTGGTGGTTCAGTTCCTTGTATAGTTAATTGATCTTCTACGGAAATGTTGATTAATTTTCTTCTTATGCAGTTGTCCATGATTTCATTTAATTATGAATTTTTTTACTATCGTATAAATATTATCAACATATGACTCGTACTCTAATTTTGCTCTCTTAAGGCTCTTTCCTCTTAATTTCATTCACTAATTATATCTTATTAGTTTATAAAGTTTAGTTTTTTTTGCCTTTGTTGTGATGCTATTAAACCTAGTTAATTAGTGAGGATGTTTGAAATTTTTCTTTATGTGGTCTAAGAATTTTACTTTATGTCATGCTAAGTACATTTTTTTTTAATTGCTTGTAAGAGACTTGATTAATGCATAATTCTTACATATCTTCCTGTGAAGCTAACTCTTGCCTCGAGTAATAATATTCTTTATAATCATCCTTGTTAGATTCCTATAACTTATTGGTCCTTCATTTTGATTTCACACTCATCATTAATAGCTCCAGGATTAATTTGATTGTTGTTTAAGTTGCATGCATGCTAGTGAATTTTTGGTGTTTGTCTGAAACTTTAACTAGTTTAACCTCCACTTCTTAATAATTTTGTTACTGTAACCTGTCATAGTGTCCTTTTCCATAGTTGCAATTAAATAGGCTAAGTAATGCTCCTTAGTAAGTCCTCCTCCCTAGTTTCTAGCCTTTGGAAGCACCTTTTGTTCCTATCCTTCCACAACCTACACATGTATAAACCCAAACTCATGATGTATATCCCACTATTGCCACTTTTGAACCTCTCTCTTTCTTATATCCACTAGATAAATTCCATTTAAATGGGAATAAAATTTTGTAGTTGATATAATACCAATATTTTTTCTTGGATTAAATCCAAAAAATAAGTGTTTACGGCTATCCTATCACAGATTACATAACAAGCAGGTTTGAACATATTGATGTATCTTAATTTATCTACTATTGGAAACCTATTAAAGATTACTAGCCAAACTATGAAAGAGACCGAGCATATATAGTAGTTGTTCTATGATAGTACCTTACGTATAAAGTAGTTATTCTATAACATTTTACTCTATCCTATGATTGCTCCTCTAGGCTTTAAGACCTTCTTGTAGGACTTATTATTAAGCATTATGAACTCTATTAAAGGTTCAACATTACTCCAATTATCTTAGAATAGTGATGCACTTCCCCATTTCTTATCATGCACTTAATGTAGTTTGACATGGTTCTCCTCATCTTTAGTACCCAAGTCATAAAGTAGAAATGAAAGGGTTTTATTTTAATCTCCTGTATGGTTTGTTCCCTTACGAAATAAGTGCTGATCCACTTAGTCCATAATGATTCTTTATTTTTAACCAAACTTCATAACCTTTTCCCATCAATACTTATTGCTCAAACTTATGGAATTTATCCCCATAGTTTCTCCTTGGATTGGTTTAGTTACCTCATTCCATTGTACCTTTGTATGGAAATCCTATTGTTTTTACATTTCCAAGGGAAATTCCTCAACAATCTTTTTGTGGACTTAATTAAATTCTTGGAGAGAAACATATATGATACCCAATAAATGTGTAGTAAATTTAGTACTAACTTTTTTAGCTGTGCTCTCCCTCCATAAGACAAATCTTTGTTACAGCAAACTCCTAGTCTTCTTTGCATTGTCTCCACTAAAGTGAGACATTCTCTAAAATTAAGTCTCCTTGAAGATAAGGGAAAACCAAGGTAAATAATAGATAATTTATGATCTTTGATTTCTATTACATCAGGTAGCTACTAAGGCTTGAGCACTTGAAGATATGAGTAAATGAATCTTCCTATTATTGATCTCTAGTTATAAAAGCTCCTTAAATTGGTGAAGGGTGTTTATCAGAATCCTTATAGAAGTCTTCTAAACTCCTGTGAATAGAATCAAGTCATCTGTAAATGATATATTAACTAATCCAATCCTCTTACATCTAGTGTGGAATTTGAAACTTGGTTATAAGGTTACTTCATGTTTAATAAATTTAGACAAAGCTTCGATACAAAGTATAAAGACATAGGGGAAGATACGGTCTCCATGCCTTAACTTTTTATTTCCTTTAAAAAAACTTATAGATTCCTCATTAACTAACACACTAAAAGAGGTTATATTTATGTATGATCCTAACCATATTCCAAACTTCTCCAAAAAATCATAAGCCTCAAGCAATTTTATAATGGAATTCTAACTTATAAAATTATTGGTCTTTTTGAAATTCATTTTTATAGCACAATTCTAAGGAAAATTTCACCTTAACCATCCTTTGAAAAGCTCTTAAGCTATCAACACATTATTCCTAATTTGCCCTCCCTTTATAAATACTCCATGAGTTTCACCAATTATTGACTTTAAGACTCTCCTTAAAATTGCTTCCAATATATTTGTTATTATCTTATATAAAAAGTTGTAATAAAAGATAGGTCTCTAATCCTTTAAAGAATTTGGCATAGCTATTTTTGAAAACAAGCATATGAAGGTTTTTTTTTTAATTTTCTTCATTAGGTTACCTTTCTCAAAGAACTCCATTTTTGCCTTTGTTACCATATTCCCTATTTGTGGCCATGCTTTCTAGTACAAAAATCCATTAAAGCCATCAAACCTAGAGCCATGAAACCATTTAGCTTAAACAAAACTTTGTGGATATCTTAAACTGTTACATGCTTATTTAGGAGCTCCTTATCCTTATCATCCATTTGATACCATATGAAGGATCTAAGAATTGTGTCATTAGATCTAATAGTGGCTTTCTTTCCCGAAAAACCTCTCAAATAAATTAAAAACTTATTATTTGATTTCTTGTGAACTTGTAACTATAAAGCCATATGCCTAGTAAGTAAGTTAATTGTGTTCTTATTTCTATTGGTCATTATTGAAATATGAAAATTTTTTGTGTTACTTTCTCCTTCCTTTATCCATATAATCTTTGATCTCTACTTCAATAAGGATTTATGGATAGAAATTTCCTCAATTTATGCTTAAACTGTCCCCTTATCCTCTTCCCTTAAATAGCCATCATCAAGATCATGGTATAAGTGTTGTTGAACCCTTAACATTTCCACTCTTGAGCTAGTTACTTATAGTTTAGTATTAAATCCTCTTTAACTATTTAAATTCTTCAAATTTTGTTTTATCTAGTAGATCTTTTAGATATATTTAAAGCTTTTATCCCTCTGGATAGGAACTTCCATATCTTTAAGGATAGCTGAACTAAATCCTTCTAAGCCTACTAGGTAATTATTGAATGTGAAGGACATCATTCTCTTACAATTATTGAAGATATTCTTCACTATAATTAGTGAATAATTTGAGAACCTTGGCATCATAAATTGTTCTTTATTTATGGGAACTTTATCATTCATTGGTCATTAGTCAAAGCTCTTTCTAATTTGTTCCTTATCAATCATCTAAAGCTTTGTTTATTTCTTCATGTGAAATATCTACCATCATTAATCATACTTATGACTTTTATTTGCTTTATTCATTCCCCAAGTCATCAAAATAATTTATATTACTCACATTCCCTTATCTTTTGATCTAATAAAAATGGAGTTAAATATCCCAAAATGATCTAAGGTTCATATGTTATTGGTTGGACACTTATGATCCTGTTCCATAACTATCTCCTTTAGAAGTTGAAATTCAAATCATACATACATGTTACCATTTCTTCCTAATTTCTTGAATGAACTCCACGTCTAGGTGAATCATCTAGTTGTTTTAAGCTAACTCAATCACTCTTACCCTACTAGCTATAATTATTCTTCCATAGTGGTGGTGCTAGTAGTTTGAGAATATAGACCAATGGTTTCCTAAGGTTTTGAGCTTACTTACATTCTCATTGCTTAACTTCATTTCCGAAAAAGCCATTATTGTTGGTTTAACTTTAGCTACAAAATTTGCTAACAAAAGTTGTTTCTTTGGGCAATTTACCCTTTAGATTCCAAAATACTATTGACATAGTTAGGACTTTTTATTGAGGATCCTTTTGACCTTTTATTTTTCCTTTATAACTTCCTCTTGTTATCACATATGAACCCTCCCTCATGACAATCCTAATTAAACCATTATTCTATCAACGTTACTTATTAAATTTGTTTAGGGTTATTTGTTACACCCATTAGAAGATTTTGTTTCCCTTCTTCTACAATATTATGGACAACCTCATCTCCTTTCTTCTCCACTATAATCTCCAGAGTTATTGATTTTATGGCCTTTAACCGTTCACTTCTAGAATTTCCCCTCCTTTCATTCCTTATTATTCATTGTCATTTTCCTTTTGCACAACCTGATCAATTCTTTCTTGTGTCTCGTCCTAACTAATATTCAATTCCATCAACTCGTCATAATCACCTTTCTCAAATTTTCTCCCTATTGACTTCCATATTTTTCCTTACTGCCTTAAGGATGGTTTCCATTAATAAAACACCAAGATTGTACCTTTAAACATATTCTCATTTTGTCTAAGCCTTATAATTGGAATTAGCTCAAGAAATTCATTTTCCAACTCCTTAAAATTTCTGCTCACTTAAGATGATTGTATATGCATGCATTGATATTTTTCTTAGTATAATTGGTTTTATAAATGTGGTTATATTGAGAATTGTGATTTTTATGTGTTGAAAATTTGTTTGGAGAGTATATGTATTGATTTAAATTTTTTGGTAAAATTCGAGAAATTTCTTAAATTTTTGGACTAGGAATAATGCCAAGTGGCAAGACAATTGACAAATGGTAGTAGAATTAACAGTCAAATGGCTGTGAAAATTTTGGTAAATGACTTTGGGATTTATTGACAAGTGTCATTAAAAATTAGGAAACAATTAGAGTAGGAATTGGACCAGTTAATGTTGGATCGAAAAATAATAGCATACTAGATTTGGCTAAACGGTAGATTTCAAAAACTTTTTTCGAAATCAAAACGCAACGAAAGCATAAAAACCAAATCAACATGTTTTCATCCATACATGATACGGTATAAGGAAAATGACTTACATAAGAACAAGATGGAAATTATACCAACTCCTTGCTGAAGCTTTGACTCCTCACTTTTATGTCCTCTCCTTATTGATGTATCCTCTCCTCATTATTGTATCCTCGACCAATCTGATCCACCACTTGTTCTGCTTGGACAACTTGGTTGACAAGATCCTTTAGCAGGATAAGAGAAGAAATATTGAAGATATTTTCTTTAGTTGAAAGAAGCCAAAAATGAGACTCTTCTCATTATAAGTTTCAGCTAGCTCATACAAAAGGGGAGAGAGTGAGTCAAAAATGCAACACCTTCTTCTCTTTCTTCAAAAATGAAGAAAAAAACTATAAATGAGACATTCTCATTTGTTTTAAAATGGCTAAATGAAAAGAAAAGAAGAAGCAAAATGGAACCTCTTAATTTAGGTTGAAGATGAAAGAAGAGAGTGATGTGCATCCAATGCATCACTTCATTCTTTAATCAAAAGTAAAGAAGCCAATAAATGAGACACTGTCATTTGTTTAAGATGGCTATATTAAAAAACCAATAACCTAAATAAGACCCTCTCATTTTCGGTTATGAGATGAAAGAAGGGAGAGAGTGCATCAAATGAACCTCTTCCTTCTTTAATCAAATGAATCTAAAAGGTTACATGCCATCATTAAAAGACAACCATTAAACCATTTAATAATAAGATCATTACTCTATTTAATGATGACACCATTAAACCATTTAATGATGACGAAGCATGATAAAAACCCACCTTAAAAGTGCAGTTGTCCACTTAACCGAAATTTACCCTCCTTTTATCTTTAATAACTTTGTTTCAATTTTATTAATATAATTAATAAAATCAAACCAAATTCTAGCCCAACATTCAATCATAGGCTTTAAAACCTAATTTAATTAACTCTTAATTAAATTGTTCTGACATTATTATTCCAAATCTAATTCGGTCCTTTCTTCTTTCTTATTTCCAGTAACCTCTATTGATATTTCTTACTTTGTTTGATAACCTTCCTAGAAGCCAAATGGGAATCTAATTGGACTTATATAACTCAAGCTCAAATAAGCCCAAAATTAATTTAATCTCATTAGAATTAATTCTAATTTATTAACCAAATGTCATTCCACTAAAGAAAATTAGTTGAACTTTTGAATTACTAAATATTATGAGAACACATGTTTCAAATAAGATTTCCAATTGCAAACTCTATTATGAACCATATTATAGCCATCTGTACAATAAAGGGTAAATTTACTATTTTACCCTTATGTTGGTTTTTTCCTTCTAGATCTCCTGTTTTTTTGGTAAATTAGAAAATTTTATACGAAAATGAATAGGATATATATACAGCTAGAGATTACCCAGGATCTCTTGCCAACAGAAGAAAAATGAAGGAAAAAACCATAGGAACAGCACAAAACGTAAAAAACAATACCACACCCTCAAAACTCGCCTCTTAAGCAGTCTAAGAAACAAAACCCAATACCTTACTACATGAACTCCCCAGCACCCAAGAAAATCCACTAAATGATCACCAACAAACCAATCAGTAAAACTATTATACATACATAGCCCGCAAACCACAACCAAAGAAGCACAACCAACTCGCAAGACCCCTGTGGAAGAGGAACCACCACCTGGTAGCTTGCTCCACAAAGATGGCCCTGAACCTGCATCAATAACCATAGGAATACCAAAACACAATACACATAAAGTTACCTTCCCTTAGTGTTTAGGCGGAGCTGCTCCATAGCTTGTAAGATCACCTATGAAGTGCCCCTCCCTATATCCGAGGCTTCATCATGAAAGGTGCGAAGGTTTCGTTCATACCACAGGTTATACACAACAACAGAGAGGATAATGCAAAAAGTATGCAAGTCTTAATTGGACACGGGGGAAGGATAATTAAACCATTGTAAAATTGACTGGAGGTCAGGAAAGTTTAAACTGGAAAGTTGGAAGTGGTGGAGAATATTGGCCCAAACCGAGCGGTAGAAAGCATAATGAAAGAAAATATGGTGAATAGTTTCAGAGGCCATTAAACACAAGGAACAACGGTTAGGGGTGTGGAGTAACTGGAGCTTATCCCTAGTCTGTAATTTCTTTAAGAAAGCCAACCATTATCCCTAGACACTTATCCATTGCTAGCCCCTTGAGCCATTATTTTTTAGTACATGCATTCATCTTTATATGGTGTCAATAGGTTCTTTTGCATTTTCTTCTAAAAAAATTCTACTTGTGTGTTCTGAAGAAAGAAAAAGAAAGAAAAGAATAACAGAGAAGAGGCAACAAATATGTTTTTCTATGTATGTATTATATTTGTTTTGTCAAAAGAAAAAAGAAAAAAGTATCATTTATGTAAATATTGTCATACTATTGACTTTTATTTCATAATTATAGTGCATGTACTCATACTTTTTCTTCCTTTGTCCATTCCATCCACTTCATATAGCCTTCTGTGCATTACAACCTTGAAAATTCCTTTTGATTATCAAAATTATTGTTCTTGTAGTAGAGAAGTTGGACTGTTACAAGCTTATGGTAGAGAATGGATTAAGCAGATTTTAGAGTGAAAATTTTCCTAAACACAAGTGAAATGAGAGCAAACACCTTAGCTTGAGTGAAATCTCTTTTGTTCAATCTCTTGGATTAAACTCTTATAGTGTTTATTTTCTTAGCACTCTTTCGGTTTGCTTTAGTTGATTTATGTGAAGGTGAATTTTGCCAATTTCCTATTATTTTTTTAAGCATGGTTAGAATTTTTTTTACACTTGCATCTCTTTGACTCTTATAAAATTTGTACAGGAGTACAAATGTTGGACCCCAAACTTTTTGTAAGAGATTAGAACCACTGAATGAGAAATTTTGGTCGTTAGTCACGAGTTAAGAGCACGTGAATGAAAGTTCTTGAATTAAGAAATGATAGACAAGAGCAAAGTAGGGAATATGAAAAGTGGATAGATTCATAATTTGTTAGGGTGTTTTCTGTTGATAAGACATTTTTTTGAAATAGAAAGAATTAATGTGAAAGTTATAAGGGAAATGAATGCAAAAAATGAAGATGAATATGTATACTAAGTTGATGAAGAATATGTATATATGTGTATGTTCTGTTATTCGTGTTCATGATTATTCATAGATTATGATTTATTTTGGAGGGCATTGATTTGAAATGACGTTGAGACTGAGGAGTAAATGAAGTAGAAAAGGTGGTTCTGGTATGAGTTATGTTAAGGAAAGATTCTGAAAGAAAATGGTAGATGAGCTGGAAAATGTTCATTGAGTAGTTCAGTATTTCAGCCACAACGTTTTCTCTAGTTGTCCAAATAAGATTATTCTTAATTTGGATTAAACTAGAGATATATGGCTACTTTTCGTATGAAAGCATTGAATTTCAATTATGTCTCTAAGAGCTTCAAAAGTTGTCATGAAGTTAAGAAATTGGTACAGTATGTTGAATGGAAAATTCATCTTTGGAATGTAGGGGCAAAATTGGGATTTATATAAATAGATTTTGGCAAAGTTGTCTTCTGGAAAATTGTATAGCTTTCTTTTATCTTTCCAACGATATATAGTATGAAAATTTTGGATATCGAAATCAAAAGATATGATTCTTGTAAGTGGAGATGTTCTGGGTAGAAAAGCAGACGATAGAAAAGCGGACGGAAGAAAGCAAAAGATAGAAAAGAATATGGAAGAAAGCAGACGATAGAAAAGCAGACAGAAGAAATAAGGAGATAGAAAAGCAGACTAAAGAAAGTAGACGATAGAAAAGCAGACAATAGAAAGTGAAAGGAAGAAAAGTGAACGATAGAAAGTAAATGGAAGAAAAGTGAGATGATACTGGAATTAGACGATAGAATTATCCCTTGAGGTCTTCATGAAACTTGTAGATCTAGAAGTCCCTTTCAAGTGTTCTAAAAATGAAGTCAATCCGACATCTGTAGCAAAAGTTATGGCATTCGCATTGAGACATGTACATTATAAGTGAGGGCATAAACGTGTTAAAGTCTTTTGGCCATAATTTCTTCTCTAGACCTCCAAATGATCTGATTCTTGAACCATTGGATTCGTAAGAATTTTCTCTACATCTCATCCAAAAATCAAAGCTATCTAAAGTGTATGTAGATATATTAAGTGAAAATAGTGAGACAGGTACAGTAAGTGTGTTCTTCAATCTTATAAACTGGTGTTATTTCACTAAATAAGTGTTTTGATAATATTTCGATCTGTAGAAATCCAAATGAGATGATTTATGATTTGTGGTAAACTGGAGACATAGAGTTACAAAGTATCTGAAGGAAGTGGATTGTAATTCAGTTCCTAAAACTTTCAAGTTTTGGATGGAAGTAGCGCATAGTGTGTTGTTATGGACAAAAGCAGTCAAAATATATTTGAAGTATATCTCTTGAATCACTGAATCAAATGGAATGATTTTGGTGGCATTAGGAACTTGAAACAAAGAGGGATATTTTATAGAAGGAATTGTTATGTACGAAGGTTCAAGGATATTTTTGGCAAGACACTTAAGTTTAAAAGAACATAAGCTTATA
>JAOTAZ010000006.1:27774505-27786383 GCA_025629785.1 Erythroxylum oxycarpum
CTTTTAAAAATCTAACACCCAAAATTAAAATTCTAATTTAACTAAATTCCTTCAATGACTAATTATTGCACTAAAATTACAAAATATTCCAACCAATCGGAAATCTAACAAAACCCTAATTTTAATACTAATCAAAAGACAATTTAAATTGTCAATAATATAAACAAACCTATTTAATAAGGAAAAAGAAAACGGGGTCTAACATGTGTATTCTGCTAATATTGGGATTCCGGACGGGAGGTCCGAAGACTTTGTGTGATTGGGTTTGGTTTATAAAAGTGTGTTTTATCTTTTGAAAATTTTTGGGCTGTACAAAATACAGCCGTTATGCTACCCGATTTTTTTTATAAAATCGGGTAATGGCAAAGTTAGGAATTGGATTATATTGATGATTTATGATATATGTTAGATATTGATGAAATGATTATGATTAAGAGAAAGCAGGTAATTTGAGTTTCTGATTGAGGATGAAATTTCCAATTGGAAAATTTAAGTACTTGTATGAGATTGAATAAAGATGAGCAAAGAATGAAAAGAAAAGAAAAGAAAAATTAGACCGAATTTTGGATTGGTATTAGACCGAGTTAGTCTTAGGGTATGTAGCGCGACTCTGTTTAGAAAAAGTTTATTCGCAGATGTCGAAATCTTTGAAAATCCGTTCTTTGTAATTCGTTCTGATTTGTGTTTCGGAATTTATTTCGGTTCGTTTCGCTTTTGATTCCGCTTTCGATTCTGAGCCTTCGGTTTGCTTTCAATACGTTTGCTTTTGATTTGTTTGCTTCGATTTCGTTCCTTCGATTTCGCCTTTTGTTTCCGCTTCGGATCGCTTTGTTTGTTTTCGCTTCCGCATTTTATTGTCCGGATTTCGTTTTCCTTTTCGTTTTTTCGGTTGAGGTCCGGCTTCCGAAGTCGGGTCCCAACATTCACAGTTTTCAAGTCCTTCATCCTTTACATCTCAAACTCCCTAATCAAATTCAACACTTACATCCATTTGACTCTCTCATTGCCTTCATACTCTTAACTTGAAAGAGTCTCCGATCTCTTTTGCTAACTTTAGGGTCATAGTTCTAGTAAAGATTGCTAGTGAGATAGCTGCAAATAGACCTGCCTTCACCTTTGATTTCCTTTGCCTTCGTCTTTTGTGATTCTTGATTTGAGCAAGAGTTGGGCTATTTGGCAAAGGAGGAACCTCGTAGTCCAGCTTCCCAAAGATCAGTAGTCCAGCTTCCCAAAGATCACTTACATCAAGATAAGCCTCCAAAAAAAAGCTTTGTTACTAATTTGAAGGAGTTAAGCAAGGTAAAAATACGAAAAATGGAAGCAATATAGAAACACAAAGAAAAATGGATGAAAATGTTGTCATGATTTCATTGAAAAAAACATACTTAAATATAAAAAAAATTATAACTGAAATTCAATAAAAATAGTCAATGGTTCCATGATCACAAACCACTCTTAGCTACAAAGTAGCCACTAATAAAAAATACCTAATATTAAGACATGGTTAAAGCTTTCAATTTCTGCTTTCAAACTCCATGTTGCAGCCCACAATGATTTACTTCCACAAAGTTGGCCTTTTTTTTAACATTTTTAACCTTGCCATCGTACCACGACATTAGCATATTTTCAGCTTTCGGAGGCGTAAATGCATCATCACCTCTCTTCGCGGATCATTATAGCAGACACTTTATTAAACAGTGGTTAGGGGTCAGCCGCAAGAATTTGTGATCAAAGTGTTCCATTTGTTTGATGTATCCAACGCCATTAGGAACTGATGTGCCAATTCCCTTTCTATCATATTCACGTACTCCTTTGCTGCTCCACACGCACAACCAGGAACTTTGGCTTATTCAACAAGTTCCTCTCACATGGTTTTGAATTTAGTAAAATAAGCCATCACAATCAATCCTACTTGCTTTAGATCGGCCAAATTAGATTTTAACTCCTTTAAGCGAGCTGCATTACCAAGGAGTAACTTTCTTTGAGTTATTTCCAAATATCTCCCACGTACGTTCTCTATCTTGTATGGTGATTTTAATCCAAGATTTTACCATAGAATTGTTTGCCTTCCAAGCTTTAAATTCAAGTGACTTCTCATCATTAAGCTTTATGATGTCGCCATTAACAAACCCAAGTTTATACTTTGCTTCGAAGGCCGTTATCATTGAGTCTTGCCAAATTTCCTACTTCTCTACACCAGTGAGAACATATTTGGTTATCACTACTAATGTGAATGAGGGATGTATATAGTATATGGATGTGGGGTCTTAGAGGAATTCACCATTAGTTTTCCTCTCCACCATTAGTGCCTTCGCCGTCCTTGTCGACCAGTTTTGTTAGCCGGAGGATCCTTAGTCTTTTATGATTTAGGTTGAAGGTTAAACGTTTATACGGGCTCTGATACCATGAGAATTTTGAGCCGGGTAAAAAAGTTCTTTACATTAATCACAAAGCATGCCTTTATATAGGCTACATATCTTGGGCTACAAGCAATACAACTCATATACAGGTCATATTACAAGTCCTATACAATCTCCTATTATATCTCAACCTTCTCCTAATAGGATTGTACTGGCAGGTAATCTCCTTCAAGTGTTGACAAAACTTCCGTTTGTCTGCACCATGCACATTCTGAAACAAAGCGTTCGTAGTAATAAGTCAAAAAAAAATCAAAAAGAGGAAGAAGCTACTGGAAGGTTAGCTATGGTATGTGGGGTAGTAGCTCCAAGCGTTGCATCACTGTCCATAACCTTTAACTTGCAACTGATGTGGCTGCCATACTTCCAATAAGTATGGGTTAATGGTTATAGTGAGTATCTGAGAATAGGAAGGTTGAACCCTCAAAATGTCCCAGGATTCCCTTTTTGTCTCTTACATGACCCCCCCGGTAAAATTCTAGTCCTCAACGATAAAATTTTAGGGACAAAGGACCACATGTTTTCTCGCAAGCCTCCCTCCCAATGCCTAACAAGTAGTTCTATCAATTCGTATCATACGGCCGATATTATTCCGTGTCACCGGGAATTGGATAAATACAACTGATAATATGCAAGGAAAAGGAACTAAGTGCAACTTCCTGAAGACAATATGATTGGTACAACACTATTTACAAAATGTCATACTTCCTAGTTTAAGAAACAATTGAATTACACTAGAAAACTTTATTAAAGTATACATAATTTGACTATGGCAATGCGTCCAAAACTTTATTAAAGTATACACATGTAGAGAGGAGCTGAATAACCATTAATACATAGGCCAGTCAAGAAAGTATGATGAATATTGCATAGCTACCTATGCAGCATTAGCAACCTTGATGAAAACATCCTCCAAGGTGGTGTCGGACAAGCCCCAGGCGAACACCGGGAATCTTCCTTTAGCGATCTCTACTGCATGAAATACATCTGCAATTCTGACCTCATGTTTCGGTATTTCAAACTTTTGTGTTCCAGAGGTATGGTAAGTCCTTTCAGCATTAGGAGATAGCTGTTGTACCATATTTGCAACCTCCACCTCATGCTCCGCAGATGTTGTCATGGTAAAAACATAAGATCCTCCATATCTGGCCTTCAGCTGTTTCATTTTTATGTAAAATGTCACGTGCCAGAAATTGAAAATCAACTGTCATAAGAAATGATGGTGACACCGTTTTGTTGTCATAAGAGAATAATGCAGCTTATGTGACAAGAAGTTAAGATGCTAAAGCACCCTTTTAAAATTAAGGAAAACACTTCCATCAATGAAACTATAAGCAAATATTCAAATGTATTACACTGTTACCTCTTTAGGGTTTCCTATGCATTGTAGGTTTCCATCAACAAAAATTCCAAGTCGATCACAAAGAGCCTCTGCCTCTTCCATTGAATGTGCTGAAAATAGTTGTGGCAATGCAATATAAACAACTTGGAACTTCTCAGTTCCTGACAACCAAAATATTTACCCATATCCCAACCACATTCACACACACACGCAAAGAGAAGAGGGGATACTTGTGAGAATAATTGCCCGGTCCTTCTTCGCACGCTTCACTACATTCCATAAATTGCTTCTTGAAGCTGGATCTAATCCAGTACTAGGTTCGTCCATGTAAACAACCTAGAAAGTTTTCAATATGTCAGGAGACAGACCAGTTTAAAAATATAATTATCCAGCTGCATAAAGCAAAGAATGCAAGAAAGAGATCTACATACTTTTGGGTCTCCAATTAGTGAAATGGCAACACTCAGCCTCCTCTTCATGCCTCCACTGTACTTCCCAGCATGTTTATCGGCAACTCCACCATTAAATAAATTTACACTTCTAAGAGATTCTTCAACTGCCTATGGAAGTAGAGCACAAAATAAAAAATTGAAGCTCAGAAGTAATCCACCCAGGCAGGGCAAGTGCTCCACAACAATAATAATTGCCACTTACCAACTACTGTATTCTTATAGAATTAATTCAAGCAGTTATTATGGAGTAAATCCATGCAATCCAACAGATCTTTTATTTGTATATTTGTTTTTCATTTCCTCTTCCCTATATGAAATTCTGAAATGTCTCTCTAACTACGTGATTCATCTTACTTTCGTATACAATTTACCAAACATGTTTAAGAACTAAATTTAGGAAAATTAACCCAATTGACACAACGAAAAATTAGAAAGAAAAAAAAAAGATAACGACTTACCTGTGTCAATGCAGAACCTTTTAGGTTCTTAAGTCTACCATAAAATAGCAAGTGCTCCCTCCCGGTTAAAGTTTCCCAAAGCAAGCTATGAATTGTCAAAAAATGAACAGCATATGACTATGAAGAAGTTAGTAAATTGTTGTAAATTTTTTCAAAACTCTGGCTTACTCATGCTGTGGGCATACCCCCATGCAAGGATAAATACAATCTATCTGAGTCTGTAAATCCAAACCCTGAACATATGCTGTCCCCGAGGTTGGCTTTGTGAGACCAATCATCTGATTAGAAGATAAGGTCATAAGGAAGTGCAAAAACTTGTATATTTCAAATTAGAGAAAGTAATAAAAACCTAAAGATCAATCCTTGTTAGATTAAAGTTCTCAAAGGGCAGGATATTATGCAGTAAAGAACTGCAAAAGGAGACAGAGAGAACAAACAAGTGAATGACCTAAAAGGAAGATAATGCAATTCTATGTGACATACCAGAAGGTGTGGCAATATCCAGATAACACCAACCAACCCAACCCATCCCCTCCCCTCCCTGGGCAAATCATAAGATCCTTCTTAACCAGGACCAGGACAAAGGGCTTTAACATTAGTAGACTACATAACTAATAAGTTTCTACAACTTTTACAGTATGCTAGCAGGGGAGATGGGTTTCCAAATGCTTGAAACAGATTTGTTCCCCTCCACTAATCCAAATCAACTAAACAGTAAGGGATCAATGATGACTGACCATACTAATAAAAGAGGTTTTCCCTGCACCATTTGGACCAAGCATACCAAAGCACTCTGCTCGAGGCAAAGCAAGAGATAATCCTTTGACTGCAACTTTCTCCGGGTTTCCATCTCTACCTGGATACACCTTCTTGAGGTCATGGCAAATAATTCCATGAGTATTGCTTGACTCTAGCAGTAACTGCTCAACCTTTTCCCTCTGCCAAAAAACAAAAAAATGAAGGTTTTGGCCAAAACAATTTGACATGGATACAAAGAAATTGGTGCTCTAGTGTTGGAGAGGCCAAACTGCAAGGTTCAAGAATTAACTAATATTAACACATGTTTAAGCTCTTATTAATGATCAAAATAAAACTAAAGGGAATAACAACCTAACCCTTTTTTCATGATAAACAATTATCATGCCACCCACTTCTGTAGACATTTGTTTTTTCCAATGTAAATTCAACTTTCTACTAGTATAAACAAACAACTAACTATCCAATGGCAAGAATAGTATGAACCATCCTGCAGATCCGTCAGAATACCAAAAGCACTAGCAGCAACTGTGGTAGGAATAGACATCAGGACAGATTACCTCCTGACTGACATCTGGTTTATCCATATTAACAAAAACTTTGGATCCCTGCCTTTGCAAACTAGACTTCCGAAGAAATGACGACTTTTTGTTGCGAAAGCTGTTCAAGAAGAACAGACGATTTTTTCCACTTCCAGATGATAAAACTTGGTCCACATAATATGAAGCAAAAAGTACCAATAACCACTCAACAAACATGATCACCAACACATCTTTCATCCCATTTATATGATCATTCAAGTTTTTCCACTTCATCCCACTAGTCCCAAGCAAATTCCCAGTGAAAGCATATTGCCCAAACTCATACAACCCACGGTATAGAGAGAAACCAGGATAAAACTCCATCACAATGATCCAGCCTCCTATAACAATAGGAAAAAGTACCACAACGAGTTAATTCAGTGATAGAAGTTGGAATAAGGGTCAGTTTGTATGTGTGTATGCAGGTGTGTCCACAAAAAAAAAAAGCCAACCAAGAGACTGTTTACAGCACCGAATATTAGGTAGTTAATTTGTAAAGTAATAACTGGCAATTACACAAGTATCTCAAAGTCATTTCTGTATCAGTTATTCTAAAACAAAATCTTAATTTTTAAGGGCAATCAAAACAACAGTCCTGTCTGCTAAAGAATTTTAAGGAAAACAACTGAGAAGGAATGTATTAGGAGATTCAGGCATGGCATCAGTCATTTGCTCAACAGTGCCCATAAAAAAGTTCCAACTGATGGAACAGGAATTTTGGTTTGCAAACTTTGCTACTTACTGGGAAATGATGAATCTTCAACGAAGTTCTGGAAAAGAAAGCCTCCTAAGAGCCCAGTTCCAAAGACACATATAGTGGCTACAACTGTGACCAGCAAAAGGCAACTGTCATGAACACGAATACTAAGATAATTGATAAAAGTTTCATTAATGCAAAAAGTAATGTCGCTAAAAACCTGTAGAAGTCTTAAAATCTGAGAAGAAAGTAGCCATCAGAAAAGCCACAGAAATTTGCAGGTTTATATAGATAAAATAAAATACAAATTGGATGCCGTAGTCATTCATCCTGAAGAATTTCAAACCTGTAATTCAACTGAATCAGAAAGTTGAAGCAAATACAAGTTGAGAAAGAACAAGAGACTAGAATTTACCTATAGCAGAGCCAAATGTTACAAAAACAAAGATGTACATCATAGATAGGGAAAGAAAATATAAGTATGTGATCAACCAATAAGGTCCATCACCGAGACCGTGCATTTTCATCATGATCCTCAGCTTTTTTTGCTTCTCATAAACCACAGATGTAAGAACCACCTACAGAAAAAATATCAAATACAGAAGATCAAACATCTGGAAAGATGACTCGTTATCTGAGCCACTTCCTAATAACATGTGGTTCCACAATTTTTCAGTTGTCAGATAAATATAGTCCAATAAGAGGAATCTTCAAAACGGAGCTAAGTTTGACGCATTCATCAAATATTATAGAATCGGGATGCCGGATGTTTAACATAATAAAAATCGTAACAAACATTCAGAAGCCTCAGGAAATTTTACTTTCTAAGAGATAAGGATGTTTCTGGAAGAAAGCCATGTAAACTCTAGCCATGTTATAAAATGTCTGTAACCTCAAACTCAATCCCACCTTATTGTTGGTTGACTGACGATTCTAATTGTATGATTCTTTCCCTATGTGCTACATAGCAGTGATTTTACAGAAGCATCTACACCCGATGGTGGAATATTAGCACATGCAGACGGATAAATCAGTTGCCAAGAAACATCTTACTAAACTTGATTGACTCTTTAGCAAGAATATTGGTAAGAACTAGCATAAGTGATGCCACCTTGGCTTTCAACACTTAATAGGGAATAAAGGTAGTTATCACCATCTGGGCTATACAATCAAAGATTCACATAACAATGTTTAAAGAATGCAAGCTCTAAGATGGTAACAAAAAACTGTTCACAAACTTACAGGGAACAGTTGTAGAACAACCCATGTAAAGAAAAGTGTGCCAATAAGGGATGCAATATCCAGTCTGAGTTCACTAGCAGGTTGAGGCATTTCTTTGACGTAGTCAAATAGAATTCGAGTACTAGGTCCTTTTAGCAACAGGAGGTAAGCATTCGATGCCTGTGGATATAAAGGTATAAATTTCATCATATATGTTGGCTGATATAGAATGGCAAACTCAAAAGCAAGGAAAGAAGTAAAAGACACAACATAGAACAAATATGTTATCGAAGAATTAATGTATATACAAATGCAAGAAACCAATTAAACATTCAAATATAAAATAACATAGATACAGCTCACGGACTTCAGTATATTATATTCATAAGTGCATCCTTGTTTTCGAAGTGAAAATTCACAGATTAGATGGTACAGTGGTACCTGCAGCATAACAATTGGTAATGGATACTGATTGCAGAAAACAAGAGGGAGAAAACTTATCACGCCAAAAAATAGCATCTCACTCGTAAGGATGGGCAAATTTTGCAAAAGAAATGTTGCAAAAACTATTGAAAATTTTTGAAGAAAATAATAAAGAGCAACCAGCAATTTCAAGAGACTTGCAAATAAAATAGAAATTAAAAAAAAAAAAAAAGAGGGACAAAAAGGAGCAGTATTCATGAAAAGTTGAAAAGAAAAAACCTACATTAGAATAGGTGATAACTTTGAAGATGTCAAGGACATAGAATATCAATTATTTTTGAAGCCCAAGTACTAGGTAATGTTGCAAATTCAAGGCGGAAACACCCAAGATTCAAGCCTCAATGCTGAAAGTATTAGATAATATTAATAAAACTTGAACATCATCTCATACCAGGTTCACTGAGCGTGGAATCCGGAGCAAGTTAAAAACCTGACTACCGCTATTGTCTTTATAAGTTGCATTGTACCAGATGCTCATATTGAAGGTCTTTTGGTCAGTGTTTAAGAAATCATAGGCTGCAAGAAATTGAAATTATTATGATAAAGAATGCAATTATAAATCACAGGAAACGTGATGACAAGTTAAGGAAGGTCCACCTGCTAGTATCTCATTGATCTTCCCCTCTGAATTTCCTTGGCGATAACCTTTGTAAAGTTCTTCATTCACCTCAGCAGAACTATTTCGCCACAAATTTAAGCCTTCAACACATATTACCTCTACATTTAAAGAACAAAGTAAATAACCAAAGCTTCAGAATTTCACAAGCAAATAATCTTCCACAGAAACAAAAAAATGGTTTTGAGTGTGCACTTAACAGTTTTATGCTTCATCCCCAGAAGTTCCTAAAATATAAGTTATCAAATTTATAACCTTGGATTTAGGCTATAAAATTCTTCATGCAATTTTCATGGAAAGTAGAGAAACTATGAGAGTGTGCATGTCCTCTTTCAATTGGAAGTGCATAAGGATTATGATTCTGACTGAACATACTACAAATTCCTTTTACGCATGTTTGTAAACACAGAAGACATATCCTTAATTCTTTAGGTCCCATGTGTTCTAAAGCTGCTGTCTGTATATTCATGTCAAGAAAATGTTCATTCATACATTTGGCGTTCAGCAACTAAAGTTGTAACACTTGCTTGTTGGACTACATATTAATACCTTTCTTGAATTCCAGTGGTGACAAATGGATGGGAACAGAGAACGTGGAGTTCGGTGTGCACTGCTGTTGAACATTATACAGAGGAATATTGTCATAGAAACCAGGATCCAAAAGATTATCTCCTCTAGGATCGCTGTCTGAACCCTGAACCATTTAGGCGCACATGGACATCAAAATAGAAGATATAAGCAAGATAAAGCTAACCACCTGAAAATAGCTGGAAGAAAATTACAAAGGGTAGAAAGAACTAACCAGCGCACTGCTAGCTAAAGTATCTGTAACATTGGAGGACAATAAGGTGAGGGAGCTTGTGAACATATTCCCAGCCATTACTATCCAAAAAAAAAGATGAAGAAGAATTATGCATTTCAGGAAATAAAAACCAGAGCTCAATTTCATCTATATGGAGGACAAAATAAGCGAGATTCGCAATAAAATGATGCGCAAAAATGAAGACAGAATAATGAAGTCTGCATGCCCAGAATCTCATACTTGCACACATATGCTCAGGAAGATATTGAGAGATGAGAGAGAGGGAGAGAGATACTTTGTCCAAGTGATTGATTACTCCCAGTCATGAGTACGGTTACAGGACAGGAACCTGTACTTCTGCACGACTCATTTGGCAAATCTGTGAAGGGCAGAACATCTGTCTTCACTGCACGATACTCTGGAGCGGGAATTTGTAAGAGAGGAGGCCATTGAGGGGGATTAGGAATTGGACAAGTGGCAACTTGATCCAAATTTGAGAATTGCACGCCGCAGACCTTCTCACAAATTCCATCATTATTGGTGTCAACACATTGACAGCCGCACTTGTTACTAGCCTTGTTCAGCTGCATGTCAATTACAGCTTGAAGAATTTTAAGCAGCACGCAAAGAATAAAGGGAAAGCTAATGAGACGACAATTTGTCTTAGCATTCCGTTTCTGTGAAAACAAAAAAACAAATCGATAAATGATATTAGAAGACAATCTCCTAAAGTCAAAGTTCGGACAATGCTCAGGCCTAAACCACATTTAATCATCACATTGGCACGGCTACGGATACCCTAGCTTTGAAATTCAAGAGTAAGTTTATTTAATCAAATTCAATAGAGTGAAATGAAGCGATTCAAATTCAATTCAATAAAGGGGAATAAATAAATAAATAAAGAAGAGGAAAACTCAATCAACAACAAAAAATATTCAGTTATAAAAATACCCAATCCACAAAACCAAGATAGCAAATTGTAGCTGCTCAGCCCAAACAGAATACCAGACACCACACACACCAACTCTGAGCTCGTGCTACCAAAAAAGAACTAAAACTAAAACACACAAGACAACAAAAAAAAAAAAAAACACAAGGCAAGCTGTTATCAGAACATCTTCTAAAACTTACGAGCAAAACTTAAACACAAACATACGAATCCATCATAGGAGCAACATTACACTAACAGTCAGCTAACCAGAACCAGGATTACAAACATATGCATATGTACGAAACAGAGAGAGAGAGAGAGACCTGGTAGGTTAGATTCTTTCGAAGCAAAGCATTTGCTTGAGTCGAAAAAGACGCAGGATCTCGTGGCATATCAGCCATGGAAATACCAAGCTAAGGATCGTCTATATATATGCCATTGTTAAGTGACCGTTAATTCCCCCTTCCCGCCAATATGTTTATAATAAATACAGCCCAAAGCCTTTCTTCTTTCTATATGCAACAAATGTGTCTTTGCATACGTTTTATAACAGAGCGACCGTAGAAACTAGAAAGTCGTAACAGAGCGACTTGTTTTGGTAATGGTTCTTCTTTCTCTGACATGAACCCATGATACGCTTGGCGTTCTATTTATGTGTTCTTTGTAGCGGCTATTACCTTCCTACCCCTATATGTCAACCTTCATTTACCTGGAACCACCACGGGCTCGATGTCGAAACTGCCCTTTGTTAAATGCCTACAATGCCCGTTACGCGCCTTTGACTTTCCCTCGACGATAAGGAGTATAACGTACTTCACATCACATCAGATTCAATTGGATTTGGCTCATTTTCATTTTCTAGGTGCTTGAGACTGCACTACAATTTCTAAAGTACAGCAATTTCTTGGAAGTATCTGCTTGTTTCAAGTCAGCTTTGACCATACATTTATTTTTTTCAAGTTCAAATCATGTTTACTAATTGTATATTGAGCAGTTATTATGATGTTATTATTTTTATAAAAAAACACAAATCTTTTATGTAATTTTATTTATTTTAAATTATTAAAAATAATGATATTAAAATTTCTAAAAGACATTATATAAATTATTATATATATTGTA
>JAOTAZ010000006.1:27786483-27799513 GCA_025629785.1 Erythroxylum oxycarpum
GAATTATATTTTATAAAAATAAGCATAATAGTTATAATCAAGATAAATTATCAAAATTCAATATGATATTAGGATCGACACGGTATTCATAACATTGACCCCTTAAATAGAGTTAATAAGCAGTGTTGTTGAGTATTGAAAGCGAATAAAAAAAAAGGGATTGTATTTTATAAAATAAACATAATATTTATAATTAAGATATATATTTCTTAGATATGATCTCACTTGAATTTAGTTTATAATTTCTTTATCCAACAATAGTTTGATTTTATGCAGAAAGGTCTAAATTGGATGGAAGAATCTGATACGCAAATCAGAGCAACATGGGTTATTTATTATTATGCATGCAGAAAGGTATTAATATTTTTTAATTGGATCAAGAATCAACACGGAAATCACAGATTAATTAATTAAATTATAAGCTATAATTATTTTAGCATCATGAAAGTAAATGCAGGTTGCCTAATGAAAAGATTTTTTTTATACTTTAAGAAAGATGGGAAAATATAATAGTCGTTGCATATGATATGTTTATGATAATATTACCCTACAACTTAGTTTGGAAGGATTGAGATTGTAATCCAACTTTTGTACTATATAATAAATTTTATTCCCAATATAATAAATTTCGAATCTAATTAATAACTTTTTTTCATCTAGTTTGATTAGAAAGACGGAGGTTGCTGACGAGGTCGTGCAAGAAATTAAAAGACATATCCTTCCTTACCTTAGGGTGCAAGCAAACAATATGCAATATGTCGACTATGTCATAATCATACGCGTTTGTGAATAAGGGTTCTTAATTTTATTCTACCGAAGAATAGCAACTTTGTGAATAACGGCTTTATTTACTAATTACAAGACCTTATAAAATTGCATAGTCGTTAAGAGCAACCAAGGACATGATGAAATCGATAACTACGGATTTAGATGATGTCTTAAAAAATTGTTTGACTACAATTAGCACACGGATAGGCTAGGCATGGCATGGGCCACTCATCTCCAAATTATATGTATATATATATATTAGTGAGTAGTTTTGAACAGAGCAGGTAGCTAAATAGTTTAGCGTATTTGTAAACTTGCGCATGAAGTTGAGAATCATTCAAACTTTAACAGTAAATGAATAAATTGAATTAGGGATAGCTAAAGTAAACACGTACAGAAAGAAAAGACGAACATAGTTTAACCGATCTAGGAGCTTTAGTCATCACCGTTCGTTTCATTCGAAAACACAAAGTCAACTGAGAGCTCTGGGACTAGTTTTCGGATTCTCCGTCTTGCCCTTCCTCGTAATCCAACTAATTTACCCAATTGTCCTTTTTAACGAGAAAGCAACAGATATGTTTCTAACTGTTGTCCAAAATCTGGATGTTGAATTTTATTCACAAACTAACCGATGACACGTGGAACCGGTCCGCCATAAGTCTGGCAAGAACTGTGTACGTAACGTACGTAAGAATAAACGCAGGAAAAAGGCGTTCAATTTCTTCGAGGAAGGAACTTAAATGTGAACTTTGTCAAAAGACAGACAGACAGTTATATAATCATAAGTTGAACAAAGTACAAGTTGTTGAGATCAGAATAGATACGATACAGTCACGCAGTTTCACAAAACACAACAAGACTCTCTTACTCTTATATACTATACACTAACACACTTCTACACTACACCTGTGTCATCAAGAACAAGAAGAATGGAGTTGCGAAGAGGAATTCCGCTGCTATGGCAACAATTCAAGGCGCTGTTCTCCAAAAATCTGCTGCTTTCATGGAGGAACAAGCGGGCAACTTTCCTCCACCTCTTTACCTCCTTCTTCTTCATATTGCTACTCTTCTGTATTGACAGAGCCACAAGTTCTAGCAACTCTCAAACCACCGCCTTCGAGACCGTTACCGATCCTCTCACTCTGGTGTCTCCGCCAATTCCACCTTGTGAGGCCAAGTACTACATGCGAACCCCGTGCTTCGACTTTCTGTGGAGTGGCAACTCTAGCTCACGCCTTAACACTATTGTCCGTTCCATCATGGCTAACAACCCCGGCAGGCCAATTCCGGCTAGTAAGGTATCAGATCAAAGAGAATTTCCTTTTTCAAGTTTTGACTTCAGTCGCCCAATAATTTTTGTGCTTGGGTTCATTATAAAGTCTGTAAATTTGCGCCTTGAAAACATTTTCTTGGTTATGCAGGTGATGTCGTTTCGGACATCGGATGAAGTAGATGCATGGCTTTTAACCAACCCTATGCGGTCTCCAGGAGCACTGCATTTTAGAGAAATCAATGCCACTGTTATCGGTTATGGTTTACAGACTAATTCCTCTACAACTCCACTGCGAGGACAAGTTGAAGATCCTACCTTCAAATTCCAAATCCCCCTTCAGATTGCAGCTGAGCGTGAGATTGCTCGCTCTGTTCTTGGAGGTAGGATTTTTGAGAAATCAAATGCCAAGTTTCGATATGTTTGCAACATTTTGATGCAAAAGTTATTTACTTCCTGTTTTGTCTCACCAATTCTTTAGATTCAAACTTTGGCTGGAATTTTGGATTTAAAGAGTTCTCCCATCCTGCGCGAAAAACTTTCTCTGTCTTGGCATCGATGGGACCATCTTTTTTCCTTGCCTTTGCCATGTTCGGGTTTGTATTGCAAATAGGTTCCTTGATTGTAGAGAGAGAGCTCAAACTTCGTCAGGTTATTACTTTTTGTTTTATGGATTTATATAGTGACTTAGATTACTGGCTGTTGCTGAGCTTCTTTATACTTATTGTTTTGTTCTCCGTGTTAAATTCATTTCCAATTTTCATATTTTCCTACACAGGCAATGAGTATGATGGGTCTTTACGAATCTGCATATTGGCTCTCCTGGGTCACATGGGAGGGGATTCTTGTGCTTATTTCATCGCTTCTTCTGGTTCTTTTTGGAATGATGTTCCGGTTTGATTTTTTCATCAAGAACAACTTTGCAGTCGTTTTTCTTGTTTTCTTCCTTTTCCAGTTTAATATGGTGAGACTGACTTTTAGTACTTTTGTGAGGTAATTAATACAGATTATAGGCAGCTACAACAGTTTTCAGTTTTCTTGTTGTGATGCTAGATTGCTTTTGCATTCATGTTGTCAGCCTTCGTTAGCAAATCATCTTCAGCCAACACAGTGGGTTTCTCCTTATTTATTGTTGGCTTTTTGACACAGGCAAGACTCCATTAATACATTCTCTTTTTAATAAAATCTTGATTGTAATCGTGAGTCTAGTAGAATCAAACTCATGATTTAATACCTTCCAATTGAAATATTTCATTCACTGTCCAATAGCTAGATGGAGATCAATTGAAGTGAAGTAGATAATGTGCTTTTCAAACTTCTTTAAACATATGCTTTATATTAGAATTAGGATTATAAGCCCGATTGAAGTTTCTCTCATCAAATAGGTTAGACAGTTTTCATATTTGTCAACTTAGCAATAATCGATTCCTGATTTCTCTCGTCAAATATGTTTGTCAGTTTTCATGTTTTCAACTTAGCAGTAATTGATTCTAGAAAAAAATGCTATGTAATGAGCAGAAGTCACAGTCTTCAAGAGCCATGCTACTCTACAGCATTTGAAACAAAAAATATCCGTTCTCTGCTTATTGTAGTAACATATGTTACTTTTATATTGCAGCTGGTAACTGTGTTTGGATTCCCATATAAGAGCCAATTTTCTAGATTCCTACGAAACATATGGTCATTATACCCGCCTAATCTTCTTGCATCCGCGGTAAAGCAATTGGCTGATGCAACCAATACTCCGGAAGCTGTTGGAATCAGTTGGAGTAGACGTGCTAAATGTTTACCAGATGATGCAGGATGTGTGATTACAATTGTGCGTAAAATCTCAAAGCTTTTGTAAAATAACTGACTGGATTTGCATTTTCTCTAAGCATCACTTTAATATTCTTATCTTCTCCAATTTCTCTATTGAATTATTTCTTTTTGGTCCATTTATCGTACTGACTTATTTCTAATCAGCCATTTTGTAACTTATATATATTCTTGGCAGAATGATGTCTACAAATGGCTGATCAGTACCTTCTTTGTCTGGCTTGCTTTGGCGATCTACTTTGATAATATATTTCCAAATGCATCTGGTGTAAGAAAACCTTTGTTTTACTTCTTAATGCCAGGGTATTGGTCAGGGACATCTGGAAACAAAGTGAGAGGTGATCGACTTTCTGATTGAATCAGTAGCTCATAGGTCTTGCATTTGATAATGTTCTGACCGTAGTTTTTCTCCTTTCTTTTAGAGGGTGGCATTTGTAGTTGCATAGGTTCAGTCCCACAGCATGAGCAAATTTCTCCAGATGACGAAGATGTCCTTGAAGAGGAAAACATTGTCAAAAAAGATACAAGGGAAGGAACAGTTGATCCAAATGTTGCTGTTCAGATACGAGGGCTTGTTAAGACATATGCTGGCACACGAAATATTGGCTGTTGTAAATGCAAGAAGACTCCACCTTACCAAGCACTCAAGGTGAGCAGAAAAAAGTCAATTTTTACAACCGACCCCAAGTACTCCATGAACAAGAATAGAGTTCCATTTTCTTAATTCCATTCTTGTGATTTTGTATATAATTTGTAATAGGACCACCAATTTATCATCCCTGTTTATAACTTCCTCAAAATATATATTTGCAATGATGATCTTTATATGGTGCTTACTGCCACATTTTGATGAGAAATGCCTTAAGAGACACTTTGATCATAGCTATGATGGGATCGGCTACATGACTGGTAGATAAATTTTTGTTTATGTGATTTTTGACACTTTATATTTGTCTCACAGAGCCAGTGGAATATAGTTCTCAATTAATCAGTGTGATTGTGTTAAATGAAAGGAGAGAATGTTCTTCCAAACAACTCTAATTTAGTGATTCTCTGGTATCATATCCTTTGTTAAGAAAAAGACTGGTCCTCACAAAGGGCAAATTATTACGGTGTTGAACACACTGAAATGGTTTTTTTTCTATGGGTAAAATTTATTTTTTGAATTTACTGACAATGGTGGTTTACATGTTACTTGAAGGGGTTATGGGTAAATTTTTCAAAGGATCAGCTGTTTTGCCTACTCGGACCTAATGGTGCTGGTAAAACTACGGCAATCAATTGTTTGACTGGCAGTACACCTGTGACTAGTGGAGATGGTATACAGCTAAGTCCCTTTTCTTTAATTCATCGATCCAATTACTGCAGGCAATCTTCTAAATTGTCTTCTTTACAGCTTTGATTTATGGATATTCCGTCAGAAGCTCTGTTGGTATGTCAAACATTCAAAAGATCATTGGAGTTTGTCCTCAGGTGCTCTCTCTATCTTTATATACAGACTTATGAGTGCATTGTGCATTGATATACTTTTCTGCATGATAGTGTGCCTTTGTTAGTTGCAGTTGTCAACAGGATGTAAGCATTATTTTGTCCTCTCCAAACTCTTAAATACATAGTTTGTTTTATACTGTGCCTGACTCTTGTTTTATTCCATAGTTTGATATTCTTTGGGATGCATTGTCTGGTGATGAGCACCTCCACCTCTTTGCCAATATCAAAGGTCTGCCCCCAGATTCAATCAATTCGGTAGGTACCAGATGCAACTATTATTGGAATCCTCAACGCTTTTTCTTACCACCAACTTAAGGTTAACCATCGTCTGGGCAAATGTATTTGGATGTGTTTTGTATCTGCCATTTGTGAACTCCCTGAAAATAGAACTATTTTTTAACGACGTTTTTCTTGTAATACTGTAGGTGGCTGAGGAGTTACTAGCAAACGTGAGACTCACTGAGTCTGCCAAAATTAGAACCAGGAGCTATAGTGGAGGAATGAAGCGGCGCCTCAGTGTTGCAATAGCTCTCATTGGCGACCCAAAATTAGTCATTCTGGACGAACCGGTATCGAGATCATAATCGATTCAAATTTGTTGTTGATTTGAATTAACAACACTTTTTTGTCTAAATCTTCTTTTCTCCTTTCAGACAACAGGTATGGATCCAATATCAAGAAGGCATGTCTGGGATATAATACAAAATGCAAAGAATGGTCGTGCCATTGTTTTAACAACACATTCAATGGAAGAAGCTGATATTCTAAGTGATCGCATTGGAATCATGGCCAAGGGAAGGCTTAGGTGCATAGGAACATCAATCAGGTTGAAATCAAGATTTGGTACGGGTTTTATTGCTAATATCAGCTTTTCTGAAACCACTGGTGGAAACACTCCCTCATATATCCCTGAAGAACTCCCAAGTGACCGTGAGCCGGTGAAGAAATTCTTTAAGGATGTATGTCGAGTAAACTACACAATGGAATTTGTTATTTATCATATAGAGCTTTAGTTTTTAATTTGGTTTATAATGACAGCGTTTGGATGTAATTCCTGCTGAGGAGACCAGATCTTTCCTGACTTTTGTCATTCCTCATGATAAAGAGAGGCTTTTAACGGTAAGAGTTGCTTAAATTCTTGCTTTGTTTCAAATCTCCATTTTGATTAATTATGACACCTTAAAAGACTACGTTCACAGTAGCTGAGGTAAACTATACTGGTAGATGGTAGGTAGTTAGCTGGATTAAATCCATGTAGATAGCCATTTCATTGTGGCATTTTTCTTATGTCCCGCTGCTTCAACAGCAATTCTTTACGGAACTCGAGGACAGACAAAACGAATTCGAGATATCTGATATCCAACTTGGCCTTGCGACTCTTGAGGAAGTTTTCTTGAATATTGCAAAACAGGCTGAGCTGGAAAATGCTACAGCTGAGGGGCGTTTAGTTACACTGACCCTAACATCTGGAGCCTCGGTACAGGTAACGATAGTGGAAGACTTTCTACGGAATGTTGTCGACAGGGAAATGTCTATGGTCATGAAATTGACTATCCTGCATCTTTTTGGTTTCTATTTAATGCAGATACCCGTAGGGGCTCAGTTTGTGGGCGTCCCAGGAACAGAAACTGCAGAGAATCCTAGAGGCATTATGGTTGAAGTATACTGGGAGCAAGATGATACTGGTGCGCTTTGCATTTCTGGGCATTCTGCAGAAATGCCTATACCCCCCAATGCTCAGACACTTGTTTCTGCGGGTCCACCTTCCAGCAGAAACATTTTGGGGAGGCGAGCACCAGTTGATGGGATTGTGATCGAACTTAATCAGATTCATAGCACCAGTTCTTCTCGACGCATAATCACTTTCTGAACTCTTGACCCTGCTTTTTCATATTTCCTCACACAACATTAGTATTCAGTCACATTAGTAGTAACGTTTATATCCAGGATACAAGGCTTATTAGGATTTGATATGTATACTGTTGTTACATTATCTACAGAATGGAAAGGTCGGCACGTATGATGGAAAGACTCAGAAATTGGGCATATACAGTTATGTAATGGATTTATTTGATCAAAGTTAACTGTCGAGTAATAGCCATAGTTCTGATGCCCATGGATTCGTTGATGATGTAATAATTCATTCTGCAAGGAAAACCGAGTTGACCAGCCTCCCTCGAGTCTTGAGACCCATTTTATCGCAACCCACTGTTAAGAGTTAACCTACTTTTCCTTCAAGCTTGTTATTACTCAATTCACAAGGACTGATGCTATGCCTGTGTAGTGTTCATAGATACAAGCTCCTACGTGAGTCATAACACTCAAGCTCTAGGTAGTTCAGACGTAGTCGTGGTTATCTAAGTGAGGGTAGTACTGACCGACATGCGCCCAAGTAAATTTGGTTGTAAGATAGACTTGCATCAGGACAGTCGGGACAAAGTGCAGAAGAACGGTGAATTCCTTTAGAAAAAACCACAAACCATGTCATAAACCAGGCAGAGTATAGAATTCTGTGTACAACTGCACCAACATGACGAAAATTCTAAATCCTAAGTCCTAGGATGTACATGCACTCACAATTCATTCAACAGGGAAAAAGACGCACGCTCCTCAAAATATAGATTATATTCCACTTATACAAACATAAAACTTTTACACCAGAATAACGGATAGCAACTGCCATGAAATCAGAACTTCTTATTTCGATCCCTCAAAACCCAATGTTGGGATATATTACCTCCTCCATTCCACCTGGGTTCCTTTTGCTGTGAAGTTAAAACAGCCAAGAATTTGTTACGTTCTGATGATGAGAAGGGAAAACAATCTATAACTTTGTAATGCCGTAATAATCGAGTTTCTAGACTTGAAAATAGCATATAATCAGAAAATAAGGAGTCTAGATTTACCCGAACATCCAAGACTCGAAGAAAATGACATCGAAGGCAATAGAAGTTCAATTTTATGTAGCACATAGTAAACAAGTTACCTAGGAAAATAGCTTCAAAAGAAAACATATTCAACAACTGAAATGATTTGGCTCGAATAAAATATGAAGTTCATCAAAAAGGTGAACTGCACTTGAAGAATTTCTGTTAGAAGACACGGTAACTATTTGGAATTATAAGTTTGATTCTTACTCTTGCCGTCTCTTGAAGGCAATGATGACTTTTCACCTTTATTCGCCAGTTTGGTACTTGCATTGGGTGCTCTTTGTGCCCTTGGTGACCGGGAACTAGCTTTGCCATTAGCAGGAGATGGTAGAGAATGACGCCGGGTAATGTTGTTTTTCTCAACCCCATTTTGACTAAACTTTGGGGAACCTTGTGCTCTCAGTTTAGCTTTCACAGATTCAGTAGCCGCCATATAGCTAGGAATCACTGGACTGCTATGTGGCCAATTCTCTACATGCTCTTGCTTTGTTTGACTAGAGCCTTTCCTCCCAGATTCATGAATAGCTGGGTCCTCTGTAGCACCTAACTCTCGATTTGTCAAGGGAGTATTCACATCAACGCTATCAGTCTCCACTTCAGGCTTTAACTCAACAAACACTTCCTCAGTAAGCAGCAATTCTGATTTCTCATTCAATTCGACAGGCTCTGCAGCTGTTGGTACATCTGGCAAATCTGAAGATATCAAGATTGGCTTGTTTTCTACCAAATCTGGCCGTTTGCTGGTCATGAATATTGTTTCTTTCTTCATCTTCTCAACTGAATTATTGATGAGCTGCCCCAACATATTATCACCTGCAGTGCCCAATGCCTTTTCTGGGATTTGCTTTGGATTTTCAACTTCAACCTCTGACGGCTTAGAGTTGTCTATGACAGGGTTGTGGACCTTTCTCAGGTTACGTTTTACTTTTTCAAGTTCATTGTGTGGATTTGCCTCCATTGCTTCAACTGGTAGATTTGGGACCTTCCGGAAATGACGCTTAGGTTTCTCAAATTCAACAGTTCCCTGTACCAAGGTATTGTCGACAGTTGCAGCAGGAACCCTTCGAACACTGCGCTTTGGCCTACAATTTTCGGAATCCACCATTTGGCCATTAGCATGCTTCCTCTGAGTTTTTGCCTGTGGAACTTTCTTAGGTTGTGGAACTGGTTTCCAAAAATTGGTTGCTGACCAGCGCCCTAACCAGCTTGGGACTGAATTTGGTTCCACAGAATCATAATACAAACGCAAAGGCATCACAGTGGGTGATGATACAAGGATCTGGAGAAACAAAACCAGAAGATAAAGATGGAAAAAGTTGGAATATGCAATTTCTTATTGATAATCTGACTAATAGGAAAATGAAATAGGTTTTCAACATCATTACATGTGTTGATCATGATGAAAGGGCATATATGTGTATAGAAACCATGTTACTTAGCATAGTCTGCGACGCAGGGGTAGAAATCATTTCTCTTAAACGCTGTATTCCACTGTTGTGATATGCACAACTAGCATGAATTTTTGATTCATGAAACTCAAAATATGACAGGCTAAGTTTCCTCTTGATTTGTGTTTTGCAATTTCCATGTTCCTTTAAATTTTTGCACAAAAGTTCATCCACAATTTTTATGGGATATTTGACCAACCAATGTTTGGAGATTTTGAAAACTTCCTTAGGCTTTAGCATGAGCAGATTACCATTGCATGACATAAGCAAAGTACAATTTTATAATTCAGTAACTTACTTTGTGGATGAAAGCATTCCCTGATATCTTGGAGATCCGGATAGACATGGTAACTCCATTAGAATCTGCTACTTTGCCACCCTGATGACAAAAATAAAAAGAAGGGAAATACCAATTGGTAAGAAAAGTGAAAGAAATCAATTAGTTTAACTTGTGGTCAATATAATAACAATGACAGGCCCCTATCCTGAAATGACTAGGCGGCCTGCTCGGCACCCCACGGTGGCCCTCCGGTCAATAACTGATCCAGCTGGAAAGTTCCTGTGGAGCTAAGCCGATCGCCCTTTTTACCAAAAAGCCTCAACTTAACCCATGCAAAACTCTCCACTTTTATTGGGCTCCAACTTGTTTAGGTAACTTACTCTACTCAAGCGTAAAGGGAGCCGACTAGAATAAACAAAGTATATATGCCAAAACCAAACTGCCTTTATGATAAGAAAAAAAGCGGGCAAAATAACCTACTATGTCATATAGACCTATCATAGGCTCTAAGCAATTTTACATAGAGATCAAGTAAGAAAAATCGCATGGGCAGAATCTAAATGGAGATATTTGGCTACCTTCCTCTCTCTTTTTCATGCAAAATCCTATAAGCTTTTCACTTTATCGGCTTAAATTACTCTCTCCGCCTGCTAAAATGTGATGACTTTCTTGATGAGTAATTGACAATTGGTGCAGTACTTTGAGAAATTACCAGGGGGTTTACTTGGCTGCACTTCTTTTCAATTTCTTGCCCAATCTCTGAGGCCCTAACTTTTATTCCCCGAGCGAGTGCCTGCAACTTGACGATTCCCAGCATGCAGCACAAGGTTGCAACAGCTTGTCTCCTAACCAGATGGCCGCGGATAAGTGCTTGTAGCCTAATTATGCCTTTAAGGGCCTTGAATGCACGGCGAGCCTTCACATAATGAAGTTAGATCAGTGTGGAAGCTGCAAATGATAACTTTCATACAGCTTAGCATCAACAAAATTCCTACGATTTGAGGCACTTCTAGATTTATGTCATACATGCAGCCCTTGCATGAGATATTTAATGAACTGTTAAAGGATTACTATTTCGAATAAAAGAAGATTACCAAGTAACCCCTAAATGCAGCTTGTGCCAGTGTTGCGGCTTTCTCTTGTTTTGACTTTTCAGCATCTGAAAGTGGATCATGAGATCCACATCCATTGGAGTTTGTATTATGATTTCCTGGTAACAAAATTTCCCCATCAAGTGATAAGTTTGTGTTTTCATTGTTCTCCGGCTCTATATGACTGTAATTGGAGGTTGCATGTGAGACCACAGGAGGAATTAAAGACAGATTAGCGTCTGACACTTTTGCAACAACCACCTCTTTCTCACTTCCAAATTTCTGCAGAAGTCATTCATTACCAGAATACATAGGGGTGACTTACATATCCTCGGTTGAATGTCAACTATCATGTAGGTAAGTCTTAGTGAAATAAGAGCCCAAAAAGTAGAACAAGAAAATAACAGACAATATTGACCACAATCAAATTTGAATTTTAGAGATCTTGTTGCCATTTGAACAAGAGTTTGGTCATAAGGAACTCATTCCAAAAATTATCTCAAGGGAAACAATAACTCCCCATTACTACTATCCTAAAACCACAACCTCACAAAGAATTTTCCAATTGGTTCCAGACACTACATGAGTTGAACAATATGCCATGGATACAATCATGACCTCACAATTTTGGCATTCATTAATATATCAATTTCATATAATCATCAGACATTCCTTTGCTGCAAAGCACACCATTACCTCCCTCCCTTTTGCAGTATTATATTTCGAAGATTTCTTTCCAAAAAGGACATTCTTGATCCATTTCGCTGGTGATTTTCCCATAGCTGAAGAATAAAGAACAGTAACCAGTCAGTGTCAAGACCAAGTGCCTGCATCATTCAATAACTTGGCAGTTAAAGAACCATAAAACCATATCCCTAAAGAAAAGTGCTGCATAATTCAGATCAAGATGCAATGTCCAAGCCTTTCACAGCCACTTGATCATTCAAATATGGAGAACAGCATAAATCATGACAAAAAGTCTCCAGCAAAGATGCACCAAGTTTGGAAGGTCACAACCCACACTGTAAAATTGACGCCAAATAACAAAAGCCATCTACAAGCCATTGCATCAAACGATCAAGAAATCACATGAAATACAATTCAAGCAAACAGGGGAAGAGAACCATAACATGCTAGAAAATTCCCAAATTCTCGACCAAACCCGACAGTCTTAAAGTAAATTGTAGCAAACCCAAATTAACTAGTAAAAGCTCACTCCATAGTCCACACTTAATTGCCATTAAATAATTAACAATGGCACAGCAATGAAACAAATAACCCTAAAAAGGAATCATTTGGAGAAAGAATAAGTAATAAAGATAGTCCCGAAAACCAAAGATCTGGTAGAATTGGTAAGAACAAATTACAAGAAAGAGAGTGCTGCAAAAGCAAGGATAAACTAATAGCAAAGTTTGAAGAAGCAAAATGAAGCTCCATTTTCAACAGATCTGTGACTTACCTGACAAATGTTGAACCTACAAGACTCAAATCTACCAATCCTACATCAAAAAGGATAACAAAAACTAAGACAACAATGTACCTATTATGAGAGTAATATAAAGCTAACAAATTTATATAAAAATAAGAGTATATCAAAATAGAGAGCGAGAAAGAGGAAGTACCATGAGTAACCAAAAGCTTGGAAACGAAGGAAATATGATCTAAAGCTTACTTCTTCTACTCTGTACTCTACCCGCTCTATGCTATATAGCCGAAGGCCATGTTTGGTTATAACCTAAGGAATAAAATGGTTTATACCGAATTGTAAATTAAATAGATGTAATATGAGAAAATTGTTATTAGGAAGAGATAGAAAGGTTTATAATATAATATAGTAAAATATTATTTAAATGAAATATTATAAATGTAATATAGTATAAAATCTTTTCTTATTTTATATTTTATCCTAAGCATTTTAAATATGAGTTCTTTTA
>JAOTAZ010000006.1:27844384-27855359 GCA_025629785.1 Erythroxylum oxycarpum
TGGGGGCAAGTGCCCCCACTTGCTCCCACTGTAGCTCCGTCCATGCCAATAAGGTCAAACCTTGACTGGTGCAGTTCCTTGCTTTAAATGAATGGTATTATCATGGCCACGGGATGGAGGAAGACCATGAAGAATGGAGAAAACAGAACAATACTTGAGCTATATAGTGACCAAGTCATTTGATATATCGAATGGAATGGAAAACCCATCTGGAGAGATAACATCAACAGGGATTACCTGTAATATGTATAATTATGATACAATATGCATAGCTTGCAACCGCTTAACTTTGTTAAACATAAGAGTTGTTGGAGTGGAAGAATTGAGACCCTGTAAAATAATAAATTTACCATTAAGGTAAATTTTGATAGTGGAAGAACAGTAGTCTGCAATATGGAGATTCAGAGTAGCAAACCAAAATGCTTCGAGAACAATATCTAAACCAGCAATTTGCAATACATATGTAGGGAACACAATTTAGTGGCCTTGAATAAAGAGCGGAGGAGCACGAAAAATTAACTTTCTAAGTAATACTCGTTATTAAAAAGAACTCAGAATGTAGGGGTTGGTTTAATTGGTAACTTCAAATGACAGGCAAGATGAGGAGTGATAAAATTGTTAGAACTTCCACCATCTAATAAAACTTGCACATTCGTGCCATCAATAGAATCATCGAACCCTGATAGGCATGGAATGAAAGATGAGGAATAGGAGTAAATTTCTCATCACAATTATAACATAATCCATTTTCATGCCTATAATGGGAGGTAACAATTTATAAGATGGTGTAGGAAGTAATGGCGTGGTATAAGTTTTGGTCATTGTGACTACAGCCGACGATCCCACTGAAGGAGAATTTGAAACTAACACTGAAAGGCTAGATGGCATCGTTGTGGACTTGTGAAAGGAAGAAAAAGGAGTATTCAAATCCTTCTCATCATACAGTTGCACTAGATCTATTGAACATAATAAAGTCGTTGGTTTCTGTGCTATCACGTCATAACTAATGTGGGTCTTTAACCACTAATAAAGCAGCCAAGAAGAGCCTCACTCAGGGTATCACTCACAAGGTACCAAGAATGTTCTAGCTCCAGGGATTGACTATAAGGAGGCTTTCTCACCAGTGGTCAAACATCCAACCATCAAAGTTGTTCTTACTATCGCTCTAGCTAATCGGTGGTCATTACATCAAATGGACGTCAACAACACTTTTCTCTAGGGGCACCTTTTGGAAACTGTGTACATGAAACAACCTCTTAGTTTTGCTCACTCGGATTTTTCGACTCATGTGTGTAAACTCCGAAAAGCGATATATGGCATAAAACAGGTGCCTAGGGCTTGGTACAATGAACTTCGTTAGTTTTTGGTTCAATATGGGTTCAAGACAAGTATATGTGATTCCTTGCTATTTCTTTATCATCACAACGGGGTCATCATGTACTTTCTTGTTTATGTTGACGATCTTCTCCTTACGGGCAATTCTTTGGCTCTACTGACACTGTTTATGGATGCTCTCTCTTCTTGTTTCTCATTAAAGAATATTGGTACACTAAGTTATTTTCTGGGTATTAAAATTGTTCCGACTACACATGGTTTGTTTCTAACTCAGCAAAGGTACATTTATGATCTTCTTTGCAAGTTTGATATGGCAGATGCAAAACCCTGCAACACTCCTCTATGTACCTCCACTCCACTCAAACTTGATGATGGTACAGGTGCAGTTGATGGAACACTCTACCCACGTATTATAGGGGCACTTTAGTATGTTACTCTCATCAGACCAGACTTTAGTTATGCTATCAATAAACTGTCACAATTCATGCATCGTCCATCTGACACGCATTTTCATCAACTTAAGCGAACATTGCGATATCTCAAACATACATATGATCACGGGCTACAGTTTCATCGATCTACTCATCTAAACTTGGTGGCATATAGTGATGTCGATTGGGGTGATAACTTTGATTCCAAGACATCTACTTCTGCGTACGTAGTATATCTTGGAAACAACCCTATATCCTGGTATTCCAAACGACAACAAACAGTTTCTAGATCATCTACAGAGGCTGAATATCGAGCTGTTACAAGTACAGTGGCAGAAATCATGTGACTTCGTAACCTCCTCACTAAACTACATGTCTCATCTACAGCCACTCCACTCATCTATTGTGACAATGTTAGTGCAACGTACATCTGCTCCAATCCAGTATATCATTCTCGAATGAAGCATCTGGCTCTTGACTATCACTTTGTTCGGGAACAAATACAGTAACAACAGATTCGAATACTCATATCTCCACAGCTGATCAAATTGTTGACGCCTTGACCAAACCACTCTCTCGTGTGACGTTTGAGGTTCTTCGATCCAAGATGAAAGTTTCTCCTCGACAGTTCATCTTGAGGGGGCATAATAAGGATAAGAGTGACTAACCAAAGTTGTTGTACTGTTACAACCAAATAAATCTTGAGTTATAGGATCTAATACATTAGGATCTGATACTTGTATTCTAATATTATATATACTCCCCTGTATGTATAGATGATTAACGTGACAATCAAATACGAGAACCTACTTTTATCTAAATTGTTTTACTACTCCGGGTATCACTCACAAGGTACCGAGAATGTGGATTGATTTGCAAGCACTATAAAATTATGATAATATGTGGCCACCGAGTCAGATTGCATAAATTTAAACATTTAGGCCCTAGGAAAATCAAATTTTGAAGGCCCAAATTGATGTTCAATAGCATCGGTTAAAGATGCCCATGTAGAAATATGCGTAGACTTTTATAACGTTTGAAACCGGGGCACTACCGACCCTTACATGTGTACTTGCTACGAAGGTCAGGCGTTAAGGATTTGCGGTTTCATAATATGAGAAAAACTGTTCTGCAAAAAATTCTAGTTTAGAGGATCTATGCCATCAAACCATGGAAAGTCCAGTTTAATTTGCCGAATCTGGAAAGGTTGCTTCGCTGAAGGCAATATGCTATAGGTAGCATTTGTACTGTAAGAGGTAATAGACTATGATTGATGAAGATGGTCCATGTTCTGAGTCATTGCATCCAAAGCTCAGGTAATGATCCAAGGAGATATCCAAAATTTCCAAACTATGGAAAAGGAGTCCAGTCTGTCCATTCGCTCGACATGATTCTGGGATGTAGTGTCTAATGAATCTGAGAGTCGTTTAAGTTCCAAACAAAGATCCTTGACTTGTGTATTCTCAGCCATAGTCATTGAAAGCACCAATGTAATGATTATCTTACAAAAAATTTAAGATCAGCGAGAAAAATTCTGAAAGTTGCATGCACTCTTCCATATAAGAACTTATTGATTTTGGATTAAGCCGTGGGCTCCAATAGAAATGTCATCCTGCTAGCAGAAGTCCTGGTCCTCAGTAGTCCTCTTCCTTACAACAAACATGTTTTTGCTCATCTATCCCTTCACTTATTAACAACGACATCATCTTCATCTTGCATTCGTCCTCCTTCAACTGATTGTCGTTCCTTGTCGATATGATTTTCAGTAACACCTTTCTTCTTTCCCAAAAGTCGTCGCCTCATTAATTCATTCATTTTTCATCCGTCAGACCAGAGGCATTAGTTTACTGAGCACAAAATTAGGCTTTTTTTTCATAAGAACAAAGACGTCACCTAAATCTCATTCTTTCTGTTACACTTACACATAATCATGCTTCATTTGAAGGGAAATACTCAGCAGCCTATTGACCTTAAGTGTGCAACTAAAAAGCATCCAGGCAAAGCAAACACAGTAGAGTTGTAATCTTATAGGTAGAATTCAGAAGATAAAATCTCTCCCATCACTTTGTGATTCTCATTCCAAGATTTTTGATGTGGCAGTTTTTGTTTTTGTTTTTGAAGCGTGTTTGGCTTTGGAGATTTGGGATGTGGTGGCGAGTGGCGACGCTGGTCGTTAATGAAATTGCGAGTCGTTCCTGTCATATTTGGTCTGATCTTCTTTGTTTAAAAACTCAACATGCTTCTGACCTTGTTGGAGTCTCTTGAGTTGTTTCCGATTTACTTTCTCCATCAGAGACTCCCTATTTCGAGTACCACGGTGAATGCGAGAAGGAATGGGAGTCAAGCATTGTCAGCTATGGAAATAGCTAGCTACATGAGACCCTCGGACAAGAAATCCAATGTAGCTAGGTAGGTTTTGATTTTGCTTATGATTGCTCATGGTGAGTTCTCAATGTCTGCGTTCTGATTGCATTATTTGATGGCATCCTTATCGTTGATGAAATATTATCATCATCTTCAATTATCGAACTAAATGGTAAATTAAAGAGGCGAAGAAATTTATTATGCACTTGGGAAAATGGTTGAAGAAGTGTGAGATTTGTCCTGATGCTTCGACAGTGCTGGGTACCTAAACTTGAAGATGTCAAGTGTGTAATATGAAATAGCAAATTCATATTGGGAAAACCGATTTTTCATGTCCCAAAATTCACAAGCTTCTAAGGATCATTTGCCAGCAATCTTATCCTGTGTAAATACAGTACCATGCCTATGCTAGGATTATGCTATGGTAAGGCAAACGAAGAAAAGAAAAATATCACAACACCTCCATATAAACTGATGCGGGAAGAAAATAAAAATGTTACACATTCAAATCCTAACCTTTTTAATCCCCCTAAAAACCTTTAGTAAGTGCAAAAACCCGGCCTTTCAATGGCAATGGCAACTTGGATACAGCTTCTTGGATTTCCTGAAAAAACACAAGTCCAAGTTAGTAATTGGATACGCTATAAATTGCACAGCGCTATAGGACGAATCCTACACACAATGACATTCTCTAGAACAGCAGATTGCTTATGCAAGTAGTTTATTATCTCAAGTAGCTAGCATAGAAACTCAAGCCCAATAAGGTGATTCTGGCTGCTTTATCCTTTTCCTCTTCACATAGCACCCTAGTTAATTTTAGGTGCTTTCATTTATCTAAAATTATTCCCATTTCACTTGCAGATGAATCATCAGAAACATACCTCTACAGTATAACGAGCTGAAAAATGAATCAGAAGGATTGCTTTATTCTCAAACTTGTCTGCATACTGAATTATCTGATACATCCACATTTCAGATATGTCTTCAGCACATGAATGTCAACCTACGTATACAACAAAAGTAAACATCATAGAAAGCCATAGGCAAACCTCCGATAAATGGGTGTGCCCATAATCTCGTGCGTGGTCCACTGCAACTAAGTTGTCAATAAAGGTGCTCTGCATGATGAAGGGACAATCAATGAGATGTTAAGCATCTGTGAATATAAATGCCCGTGCCTGGATTGAATGCTTAACTACTCAAAGTTCAAACCTTTCCGAATTCAGTATGATGATTCCTTTTTGTTAGAGTTGGACGCTTGCTGTAAGAATGATCATGTTTGTTCCAATTATTTTCCTTAAGTCCTTTTCCCTATTTCTTCTCAAATGATTGCTTTAGCGATACATGATAACTATCATGTAGGGTTTAATTATGACTTGCAAACCTACTATCTCTACACATATTGTCTGCCATTACAAACACACTAAAAATCAAATCCTATTTGCTTGCAAATTGCAGTTTCTAAGAAATAACTCAAATCTGATTCATTTTAAGAAACAGCAAAGAAAACCAATGCAAATGTTCATCCTGGCACTTTTATCAAAGAAACGATGAAAGCAAAAGATATCAAAAGCTTAACCTATCAGGATTTCAATAATAGCTCTCTGTGCTCTGTAAATTCTTTCCTGTTTTTCTTCCCTTTGGTCAAACATTTTCGTCTTTTTATTGCCAAAGTTAATATCAGCTGGCTTGAATAGAGAAGCAATTACGTGACACAAAAGAAAGGAGCAAAAATTCTAACAGATCAAATACACATAAATTGATATCAGCCGATAACCTATTTGAATCTTAAGGATGAAGAGAACAAGGTGAAGAAATAAGCAAGAAGTTGCACCTCCATAACAAGAATCCTTGATCTCAATATGTCAATATTGCTCTCATCCACAATGAAATCAGACATCGTGTCACCCGTGAAGGCAATTTCAGGCGCAGTTATAGTATTGGTGATCTGTCAACAATAATTGTGATGCATAGTTTTACAAAATTCAATTAATATGGAATGCAGAGTGTGAAGTGTGAAATGTTCTTAAAGCTTTACTTCAAAAGAAATGAGATGTTTCCTGACAAATATTTTTTTTCTCAAATCCACTAAGGTAATCTCACCATCCTACTGTTTTCAAAATAATTGCTGCCATGTCACTATACAGACCTATAACCCCACTCCCTCCACCACTTACCCTGAAAATGTTACCTTAGATTGGTCGCGAAACTAATGTAACTTGTAAAAAGTAAAAATATGTCACATAGATGTAAAAGATTCCTAAAGGACAAGAAACAGAAGCCCTCTATCTTTAGAAATCACATAATGTGCAAAAAGCCTTCACCAGAAATGAAGTGTAAATAGTTTTGTCAGAAAAACAAACACTTTCAAGACCCTTGAATATACAATCCTCCCATTTGAAGGGGAGAACTCAAGAAAAGAGAAAAAAAATGTCATCAAGAAATACAGGAAAGAAAAGCAATTCTCAGGGCGCAAGCAAAGAAAAGAGAAAAGAAAGATAAATTGCTCCAAATGTCCATAAAGACAGACCTCCACACCTGATAACTTCAAGTTCTTAATCTCATTGCCAGGAAGGCCATGATATTCCTGCTTAAGCTTCAGTTTTATGGAGTAAACAACATATCCCTATAGTAGCAATTAGAAAGTCAGTCAAAAACCAGACAAAGTCAAAGCCTATTTTAAGGAACATGATTTTTCATAAATTAAAAAAAATGTTTTAAACCAAATGGCTGTACCTGGCTTTGTATGGCATGGTAGGTCCTGAATGCTCTCACTTTAAGGTCTTTTCTGAGGTAGAACTCCTCACCTAAACATAAAAGAGAGAGCTGCATGATGCTAAGAAGTAAAAGTTGCTTTGAAGGATATTATTTGGGACAAAGTATAAGTAAAAGTTGCTTCGAAGGATATTATTTGGGACAAAGTATGGGTAAAAGTTGCTTCGAAGGATATTGTTTGGGACAAAGTATGAGTAAAAGTTGCTTCGAAGGATATTATTTGGGACAAAGTGTGTCCCCCGAATATGAACACAAGACATTACCAACATCCAGACCAACCAAATTATTGTTAAGCTCTGAGCCATCCAATTTTCTATGCACCTCAAAGAGTTGCTCCACAGTTTCTTTGATGGAAGTTGGAACAATAATTGTTGGTGGCTTCATACGGTATAAGCCACGTGTTGCAACATACATGGGAAGTCCTCCCTGAAAATCATACAACTTTTTCCTTTATACAGCAACACTGGCACCAATAAACAGAATAACAATAACAGACGATTATGCAACCACCAAAACATACAGAAAAATAAAACATCATCTTCAACACCCAGTTGAAGTCCCACTAAGGCGCGGGGTCAGTTGAATTTGCTCTTTTGTTTTTAAAAAATAAAACAAAAGAGCAAATTTCACTGACAACTTCATTGATTTCAATTATCCAGTTTTAACCTGCTGGAATTGCACGACACTCTGCAAAGAAAGATACTTGAGTAGGAACCTCGTGAAACGGAACAATAGAGCAAACAATGGACTTCCTCAGTGTCCAACATGACTGTCTTAAGCACTTGTATCGGAGTCCAAGTAACACATGCATATCTGTAACTAAAGTGAAGATTCTTTAGAAAGTTACTTCACCTTAGAGAGTATAAGCTGAAGAGAAAGTAGAAGGAAACATATCTCCCTTTCTTCTATCTTCCTTTTTCCTTTTTTGTTTTATAGTTGCAAATGCAGTAGTGCCAGAAAACTTAGCAGGTATGCAGTTTTCCGAGCACTTTGTTAACAACCGATACATTTTCAGGACCTTTTATTTCAATCTATAATCATCGATTAGTTCATTATAAAAGTCTAATGAACGCATCGAAAGCATTTCGCATTTTGTAAAATCCAACGAATTTATAAGAAAACAGGATTAAAGTTCAATGAACTGTAAAACGATCCTCCGAGGCAAATCTCCATCTCTCTGTTAAAAACTCCCATATTTCCCAAGTAATATTGCTCCAATAAAACCACAATCTCACCGATTCATACCAAAAACAGTAAAAGGATATAAAGCTCAGGTCTTGTGTTGTGCATAGCTAATTAATTGAAGTAACAAGAACAAATCAGAGAGAAACAAAGCTAAGAAAAGGAAACGAAAGAGTAACTGACAATGTGATCCATATGAGCGTGTGAGATGAAGACGAAGTCTTGAGAGATAGCGCGTTGTGGGCATCGACCAATATCGAAAGCCAAGTTGAGAGACGGGAAAATGATGCAAGTTTCGTGCCCTCCTATCGACAATCCCTCTACAGGGTATCCCTCAATTGTCAAAATCTCCTTCTCTTCTCTTTTCGCTGTCGCTTCCATTGAAACTAAGCACAACTACGGATGAGGGATGAGGAACGAGTCCACGATGAGGCCTCTGGTTAGAAAAGTTCGAGTTTGTTATACAAGTCCTTGTTAACTTCAACGTTGATTGTTATGGAGGTGGCCAGGCCCATCACACACAAATTTTACTAAATTAAATATTTAAACTAATTAGCTACTATTAATTTCTGTAATTTTATAGTTCCTTGTTTGTATTAAAAAAAAAAGAGAGAAATATAGTGGGGAGGTCCAAAACCTTTACGCATAAAGAAGAGCTGAAATTCTATGTCCTCTTTATTTTTACCCTAATCTGTCTCCTTTTAATTCAAGTCATTCATATATGTGAGGATCAGAATAAAGAGTCAGAGGATCTGTCCCCCATAAAGAAGCAAGCAACAAAAATGGAAGGTCAAAATGGGGATGTTGGCCATCTAAAGATTTAAATATGAAATCTAATCGCAAGGGTGGAGGTGAGGGCACTTCATTGTTTGGAGATGAGGCATTTAATACTTTTGTTACTTAATTTGACAAAAATAACCTAAACTCTCCCAAATTGAAGAAGCAGTAGAGACTGAAATAGAGACGTTACTTGTAAGGAACACCAACGCTGGCAAAATTTGAGAAGGCTGAAATAACATCCAAATTATATATATATATATATATATATTGGTTGGGTCGGCTGTGCTAGGTCCAGGCCCATCTTCATATGCTCACAGCCCACTCGGCCTATCAGATGTTAGAGTCCCATGCATACTCAATAATCGACGTAAAAACCTAAACCTAATGGCAACCTACAGCATATATAAGGTACTATTCTACCATGATAGAGGTACGAACAAAATACCCTAGTTGATCCTTTGTTTACAGCAGTCAAAACTCTCTCAAAATACTAACTTGAGCGTCGGAGGGACCTTCCGGGAAACAACCCCCAGAGTGTCTTCGTTTGTTTTGCAGGTTACCCATAGTCGAAGATTACTCAAGGTCATAGATCACAATAATGATATTCCAGTCCAGCAAAATCCGGCTGAACAAAAAACAAAAGCAAAAAATAGTTGCAAAAATCACACAAAATCGACAATTACACAGCTCACAAAAGTCACATAACTCTCAACCAAAAATTTAGCGCCAACAGAATCATATCCTATAAAATCAACTACAAAATATTATCCAAGATAGCCATAAAAGTTTTAGTTGCCAATTCACCATATGCCCATCGTTCCTCCAGCTAAAAATGACACCAATACAACCCCACACACTACGTGAAACACAACACAAAGATAACTACAAAATAGTCAATAAAATCTCCAAAAATCTAGCTACCAAGTCACCATGACCCGATCGATTTTTTCTACAAAAGCAACAACAAAATAACCTCAATAAATCACGTAATCAGGTATTAAAATTTAGCTGTCCAATATAGATAATATCACCACAGAAATCAGCTACCTTACATGGCCATTATCCCCAACATAGGCAGTCAAATAAGAGTCCAAAAATCACCAAACATATACATCTTATCTTTGTCAAAATATGGTGATTTGATTCCAATTAAATCCTATCATAACTAGGATTTTTATCCCAAATAATTCTCTTCTTCAAAGAATCCCATATAAGATAGAATATTCGTCATAATAATATTCCTCAAATAATTAAAGATGTCCAATTACAAATAATGCCCAAAATGTCACAACATTATTCTTAACTAAAAAGTAAACCCTACTACCACTTGACAAGTGAGATTTATTGTCAAAAATCTATAAACGTAGATCTCATTGTCACGTGACAATAGAGCCGACTAATAAAAATAAAAATAGGTCCTACTATCACATAATTAGGTTTTTAAAATTAAATAAAAAGTGGGTTAGCATTAATGAGGCATTTAACTGACGGAGAGTTAACTTCGTTAAAATTTTTCATCTATTTAGGTTTGTCTTGAACATTGAAGTTTAATTTGAATTCTTTGACATGTTAGGGTTCAAATCATATTTGGTTGTAAACACTAAGGTTCAAAATGAACTTTTGACCTATATTTTGGGAAAACAAAGTTAACATTAACTTGATTTTATTATTTTTCCAATTTAGTATTTTGTTTTGATCCTAATCAAGTCTCAATAACAAATTATGTTTATTACAGTGGAAAAAAGTTGAATTTTATTTCTATAAATAAGTATTTGAGATTTAGTTTTAAATACAATATTTTTATTATGTATGAATTCAACTAAATTTAAAGTAATTTTTTTCATTATAATTACAGTCTTCCAGACAATTTAGGATTATTATAGTTAAGATAATTCGGTTATAAGAGATAATAATTCAACAAAAATGAGTCATTATTGAAGCCAAAAGAAAGTGACTAATTTAATGTAAATATGAATGTATCTCACTTGCAGGGGACGGAGCCATGTTATACCCCCCCTTTCAAATATATATATTTTTTTAAATTAATTATATAATTAAAATATTAAAATTACAATATAAGTTGCCCCCCTTAAAAAAAATAGATGTTG
>JAOTAZ010000006.1:27948991-27963807 GCA_025629785.1 Erythroxylum oxycarpum
TGTTAACAGTTGCATGTAGAGGTTTGAGTTAAGAAATTAAAAGAATATGAGCTCAGGTCTATTCATCGCTCACTTTTACTTCCGAACGAGTTATCCTTAAAAGTTTCAACTTTCAAGCCTTCCCTCACTGCTCAAGTTTCAGGTTTCCGAGTCCGATGTTGGGCTCCGATAACGGGGTCCAACATTGGGTGCAGTACGTTGGTGTATGAATGGAAAATTCATCTTTGAACTTTAGGGGCAAATTTGCTATTCATATAAATAGATTTTGGCAAAGTTTTCTTCTGAAAAGTTGTAGATCTTTCTTTTATCTTTCCAAGGGTATATAGTATGAAAGTTTTGGACATCTGAGTTGAAAGTTATGATCTTTATAAGTGGAGATGTTCTGGAGAGGAAAGTAAGACGATCAAAGTAAGACAATCAAAGTAAGACGATGGAAGTAAGACGATGAAAGTAAGACGATGGAAGACGATGAAAGTAAGACGATGGAAGTAAGACAATGAAAGTAAGACGATGAAAATAAGATGATGCAGAAATAACACGATGCAGAAGTAATACAATGCAGAAGTAAGACGATGCAAAAGTGAGACGATACAAAATTCAAAAGATAGAATTGGTCTTCGAGTTCTTCATGAAAGTTGTAGATCTAAAAGTTCTCTTTCCAATCATCTAAAAACAAAGTCAATCCAACTCTTTTAATGAGAGTCATGACAATTGCGCCAAGTCATGTACAATATGAGTAAAGATATGAACATGTTGGATTCTTTTGGCCATAACTTCTTTTCTAGACACCCAAATGAAATTAGCACTTATGATGCAAATGAAATCAAGGATATGATAAGCAAGTTTTCAAAAAAAGTGCCATTTTAGGCAACAAGTTTACAATATTTTGAAATCTTTGTGTTATGTAGGTTTGGTTTGGTCCGTTCGATTCTGTCAAGTGCACTTTGACTAGAGGCTTCTCCTGCCTGCCCGCTAATGGCATGGAGCTCCTTCATGAACTTCCATAAGTTCACGACTATGCAAAATCATTATGTGGGATTGCGATAGTACGTTCTGTTCACGGCTACATAGGACCCTCAAGGGAAATGTGTAGTATGTTCTGTTACGGACTACCCAAACCATTTGATATGTTTATGTGTTCATGACCCGTTGATGTGAGTGATACATTCATGATTCGCATACACATGAAATTCAGCATTAAAAATGAGTTATAAATGTTTTGGTTGGAAGCTTAAGAAACAAGTGTTTTATGAACTCAAAGAAAGTTTTCTAAGACAAGTAAAATGTTTTCAAAAGTTTTGTTTATCTTTTTACTATAAACTGTTACCCACGAGCTTTCAAGCTCACTCCCTTCTTGTCCCCACCTTCAGGTGATGAGCAAGAGATAGAGTGAAAAAGGAGAGTCAAGGCAGGCTTTAACCACATTTTAGAAATTTTGTAGTTCTTGTAACTTTCGAAATTTGAGATTTTGGATTATGATGTATTTAAATTTTTTCAAACTCTGTTGCTTGAGTAATGAAATGATAGATTGAAGTTTCGATTGTGTATGTTTATTTTGACTATTGTGTTTCAATGGATGAGTTGGTTTTGATGTTGACCTTTTGTAGGCACGTCACCTTTATGGAATGATATCTATTAAGAGTTCATGGGAATAACCCTACAAGGTAGTATGCACATTCAAATTAAATTAAGTGAGATGATAAGTATTATGACATTTCGCAAGTATTGGACTTTGGAATCAATCGGAGTCCAACAAATTGTCACTGAATGTGGACCATTTGGTGATGATTTTCAGAAATCGTCATTGAATGTAGATCATTTGGTGACAATTTCAAATTTTGTCACTGAATGTCGACCATTTCGTGACAATTTTAGAAATCGTCATTGAATGTCGACCATTTGGTGACGATTTTCAAAATTTGTCACCAAATGGTAACTTTTAGTAACAATGTGAAAAACGTCACTAAAAACACGTAGCTAAATGTCTATGAACCTTTGGTGGCGATTTCTCAAATTCGTCACTGCACGTTTTTTTAGTCATGATTTTACATAATCGTCACCAATTGTGCCCTTTGGTGACGATTTCAAAAATTAGTTATGAAATTATGGTAACAATTTCTGAAAAGTATCACCAAAAGTTCATTTACAGATGAACATTAAAAATAATCACCCAATGTGGACCATTTTGTGACAATTTTTGGCATTCGTCACTAAATATTCACCATTTGCGAACGATTTTTGTAATTCGTCACAAAACATTGATCCTTTTGTGACACTTTAGTAATTAGTCACTAAAGGGTTAGTTTTAAGGACGATTTAAAAAATCGTCGCAATATGGTCACTTATAAGTTATAGCGACGATCTTTAGAACATCATTAAAAAAAATGTAGTTAAATGTCTACTTTGTTGTAGTGTTGAGTAAGCAGGTTCATCTAGTGTTCAATATTATCATCCACCTCTTTCCTTTGACATTTTTAAGTATCATTTTTTAAATGTTGATGAAGTGTAATTATGTTTTTGTATGGCTTTAATGAGCCAACTAACAATGTTGAAGGGTTCTTGGAAATTTCATTTGATACAAATTACGGGTGTACGTCAGGAAGCTTCCTCTTTAACACTCAGGGTGACGGCTTTACCCAATTGCCAATGTATTTTATTGCCCTCAGGTAGAGCCAGAAAGTTTTGAGATTGCCTTTTCATTTGTTGAGATTAATGAGCAAGTTTCCAGGTTTACACTTTGATCTTGGCAAGAAAGCCAGAGGTTGTGCATTCTGCTCTTTGCCTCTCGTATACTCTCTTCTTACGTTGTTGCTTTTCTTCATATAATCTTTTCTCTTTTATTTATAGATCTGCTCTACAAAGACTATGCTAGTCGACCACCACCAACTTATTTTCGCTACCAGTACGTCAAGTGGAACTTTGATCTTTCATGCGAATGTAAGTTAAATCCTCTTTATCATTTATGATACGTGTAAGATTGGCATTTGGATATAAAAAGGTATTATAGATATCTGTAGATTTATCAACAAAAAGCATCTGTAAATTGAAAGAGAGTTGCTACATTTAGTTGACATTCAAAGATTCCACATTCTAGCTTTTCTATTGGAACGTTACCGAGTAAATTAAGAATGTCGATTCTTTAGTGCTGATCTTTTCCTTCGTATTTCGTACTTGACCCAAAACACGTAAAAATCGGGCGCTGCATAGATTTGAAATAATGGCGTGACCGTCTTCTGCAGACTTAGCAGTGGATTTGAATGAATTGCATTTTTATTTTCACTGCTTTTACAGCTCCAGAGATTTTTCCAGGACTCACAACACTCTTCAGATTCACAATTCCTGATTCTGCCAAGGTGAGAGAATTTCTGGTAGACTAGTAAGCGATGCCCTTGAAATGTACGCCAGTGTCCACTCGCAATGCATCAGATTATGATTTTAAAACACCAAATTACTTATTCTGTAATTGCAAGAACAGGTGGAACTGCGATTCCTGCAAGAAAATTCTGGGATTACGGCAGGAGTTGGGGTGAAGGCACATGAGAAAGGATCTTTTAATGGTAATGTTTATAATCCTGTTGTGAACTTGTCTAGTGAGATTGGAAGCACTTCTTTTTCCGTCAGAACTGGCGTTGCTTTCGACGTATCTACAAGAACATTCGACGATATCAGTGCTGGTTTAAGCTTCAATAGCAACTTCTTTATCACTTCTTTGAACTTGTAAGCAGAACCCAATGAGCATTTGAGGCTACCCTTGAAGTTTTACCTTAACATGACGATTAACAATAAATGCAGGGATGACAAACTTGAAAGTCTAAAGGCTTACTTCTACCACGAGTTCGACCCCCTCACAAGGACTGCCATTGCAGCGGAGATGAAGCAGGTTTTGTCGACAAATGCGACAACTTTGGTTACAATCGGCGGGCAGTGTGCACTGTTCCCGTTTTCTTTGACAAAGGCTCGTATCAACTCAGAGGGCAAAGTTGGTGCATTTATCCAGTTCCAACTATGGCAAAAGCTGCTCTTGGGCATCAGTGGAGAGGTAGATTTCAGAGCCACAAATAAGATGTCCAAGCTAGGAATTTCGATTGCGGCCAGCCCCTAGCAAGAGCCTAAAGCAGACAAACAGGGAAACCGTTTAGTCACCCAGATTGGAGATTTTACTTCTAAGTATTAATTATAAATAGAAATTAGTGGGAAACGGAAAATGTGAGGCAAAGTAGGAACCGGGGCAATTTTCTCTCTGAAATATTTTAGTATTGGTCCAAGGCAGCCTACTTCTACGTCATAAAGTCGTCGCCATCATTATTCTCGTATTCGTTATACCATGGTCTTTCAATTATTATGCCTTACCCTTATATATAGTCTACTTAAAATTGCTAATTTCACTGCACTTGCATGTTACTAAGGGGTTCTTTAGGTTTAAGGGAGGTTGCAGGTTCAAACTACCCTCATATATGTAGTCATTTAAAATTTAGAGCTAAAGATTTACCTCCTACAAGGAACCTATTCGATTTAAGCGAAGATTAGTTTGAATGTGGATGGCTTAAAAATATCTTCCTATAGTTAGGACTCGCCTAGGACATCTCGTAGGAAACAAAAAAAATGACACATTAGGATCCTAGTGCTAATTGGCATGTGTCATCATCATCATCATTATCATCACCTAATATGAAGTTCTGCAATGAAGCGGAGTTTGAAAAGGCCTGATAGTATGCAACCTTACTTTTACATAATAGAGAGGTTGTTTTCGATAGACCTACATGCCAATAAGATAATATAAGAATAATGCAAGTTTGAAAGAGAAAAGGCAAACTAATACGAAATAAATACATAAAAAGGCAATTTAAACTGTAATAAATATAATACTAGAAATATATGGAACTAAAAATAATAAAAAAATACATAATAAAATAGCAATAAAATAAAATTACGATAAAAAATATAATTTGCCAACTAAAACAGTAAACAGAAAAGACTTAAGACTTAGATGAGAAGTCTAATCCGTATTAAAACACGCTAAGGAAGAAGTGGACGGCGCAGTATTAGTGGTATTCTTAAGCATAGATTTAGTAAATTACCAAAAATTAAAAAAGCGTCCGTGTATCATGAGTTCCTTCCTTACCATTCATAAATACCATTTAACAAAAAAATTTCACAAGTAGAAATCAGACTGTTCTTACTTCTGGCTATGGCATCTCAAAATACACATAAAAAACAGTTCAACAAGGATTTGGGTCCAATAAAGAAGCACTTAGACTGATAAGAGCACGTTCAAGATATCGTGGTCATACATCATTAAAATGCTATAGTCTCGTATACTATAATAAAAAATATTTATTATTATTTATTTTTAACTTAATTTTAGTCCAACTATGCTTAATTCATTAACTTAAAATTACAAGACACCATTTTACTAGATCTGACGCGAAATCTTCTAATCTCAAAATGATGTTATAATCTTGTGTTAGTTAATTTTATTTATGTATTTACGTTAATCTCACGTAAATATATAGATAAGATTAATTAGCACAAAGTTAAAATTAGTTAATATGAACAAAGGAATAGGTAGGACTAGATTTTCTGCATCATTCTTAAAATTTATTTGAGGGTCACTTTAACGAGTAATAACATTTTTAATTTGTAAAAGACTATATTCCTCAAAATTTGGTGATTCGAGAGCTTTAGAAGTACCAATTTTTACCACTTTACAACAAAATAGGATTTATCTGTTAGTTAGATGTCATATTCAGTAATTGGAGCAACTCAATTAAAAATGTGAAATTTGTAGGATAAAGCTATCACCAATATGATTGGTGGTCAGAGAGAACTTTGAGATTACACAGACCATCCCACGTGTCAATCGGCATCACCAAAGAGAGTAAACAAACCAAGTCCTGTTCTCCGGAGATAGCTCAGTGTCCTCATCCATGGCGGTCGCTCCACCAATTTCTTGGCCGGTTACTCTTCGGAGCCAGCAAAATCACTTCCTCTCCTCCAATAACCCCCATCTTCACCGACTGTTTTCTTCAAAACAACCCTTAACCATCGTTGCCATGGCCCCCAAGAAAAAGGTGATCACCTCTTATATAAATATCCTATGTTTTAAGACAGTTGAATTAAAGGAGTGTATTGTTTCGTATGGTTTTGAACTTTTTTTTTTCTTTCTGGTTTCTTTAGGTAAACAAGTACGATGAAGGGTGGAAGAAATCATGGTACGGTGCAGGAATCTTCTACGAGGCAAGCGAAGAAGTGGAGTTCGATGTCTTTAAGAAGCTAGAGAAACGGAAAGTCCTTAGCAATGTGGAAAAAGCCGGTCTTTTGTCCAAGGCCGAGGAGTTGGGAGTCACGCTTTCATCGATAGAAAAGCTGGGCTTGTTCTCTAAGGCTGAGGAGTTGGGGCTGTTGAGTTTATTGGAGAAGTTGGCGACAGTATCGCCGTCCACTCTTGCGTCGGCTGCGCTTCCAATATTTGTGGCAGCCTTGGCGGCGATAGTGGTGATTCCGGACGACTCGGCAGGTCTGGTGGTGGTGCAGGCCGTGATAGCTGGGGCTCTTGTGGTGGGAGCTGCTGGTTTGTTCGTTGGTTCTGTAGTGCTTGGTGGGATTCAAGAAGCTGATTGAGCTAATAATCTCTTGTTTACTTCTATTTTTCTATAATTAGAGAACTCATTTAGAACATGTAAGTTTTGTGGTTAGATTCCTTTCAATTTCCTTTCAAGTCAGGCTTACCAGGAGGTGTATAGAATTGCTAATTAGCTTGTGTTTCTTATGTCGCCATGGCTGTGGCTGTTTAAGGTATAACTTGGCAAGAATGGAAATGTCAGGGACATGACCATTTTCTCCATCTACTGTTTTAGTTCTTTAAATATTCAAATTAAATCGGTAATGTTTGTATATTGTCGAATTGATTTGTTGTTTTGTTACAGACATCTAAAATGTCTAAATAGTTTGACGTACATCACAAAACATACACATAAAAATACAGAAAGTATTTCTACATTTTTCTTAGTTTTCTATTTCTACATAATATCAAAGTCTTTTGCAAGAAAAAGAGTTTAAATTCTAGAGCCTTCTCCGTTCTTTCTCTTGAGCATTCTGCTTTCGTATTCTAGTTTCCTAAATCTACTCCAAGAATAATTTGACATATACCAAATTACTTCTTGTCTTGCGCAGATCACAATGGTGTAAAATTCACCTCCAAACACTACTCCACGTGCCCACATACGCCTTCGATAGCTGCTAGTTTTCAAAACTCTAGTTGTATGTTTTTTGGGAGGAAGAAGACAGCCTAAACAACTTTGTTTTGCTCCCTTAAAAAATGACGCCATTTAGTCACAAAAAAAGAGATACATATCATCATCATGTCATTCGAGACCTCAATGCCATGTCATCTATGACATAATTCTAGTTAGTTGCCACATCATCACAAGTCATTGCACGTCATCTATAAACGTGTCATTTCCTTATTTGTCAATGTGTCATCTCCTCCTTTGTTCGGTTTAGACCATCAGTTCAGTTCAATTAAAAAAGAAGTTAACTGTCACTTTGATCATTCGGTTCAGTACATCTTAATTCGAGTTTTTTACAAATCTGAACAGTTTTTAAGTTTTTTGACTCTCTGAATTTAATTATGAGGTTAGAAAAATCAAATTATATTTCTATAAGTAAGTTTTCTCCTATTTTATGTTGTTATTTCACTATGCATGCATATACCCTTCCCTAATACATTCCCATCCATATTAATATCATCTTTGATGACTCCAACTATGATCTTTGGGCTGAGAAAATGTGTAGTTTTCTTAAGGGAAGACTCTTTTACCATATTGTTACGGGAGAAATACCTAAATATGCTCAAAAGAAAGATGAAGACATTGACGTATTCACTGAACGATTAGTGGCATAGGATGGATAGAACCATCAAATCTTAACATGGTTTCGAAATACATGTGTTAAATCTATCAAACTTGACTTTCGACGGTTTGAAACAACTCAAGAGTTATGGAAATTTCTTGAAAAATCATTACACTGTATTTATTAGATGATGTCCGTCGATTTCAACTGTATAGGAGACTCCATTGCACGCAACAACAATTTGGACAAACAATACATAGTTATGTATCTGGATTGTAAGAACTTTGGGGTCAACTAGCAATTGGTGATTATGTCTATCCTAGTCCTGATGTTGTTGTGCTCTATGCAAATCTTCAAGATCATCAACATTTATGACATTTTCTTATGACTCTCAGGGATGAATTTGAACCTATTCATAGCTCTTTTCTTCATAGTTAGAACTCTACCCAATCTCAACATTGTCATTAAGGAATTCATCTAAGAGGAAATTCATCTCAATATGCTTCATATTGAAAAATCAGTCCTATATACTGATGTTGTCCTTACAACTCACAATTTAGGTAAGTTTTATAAAGGATCTTACAGCTACTGCAAAAAGCCTAGACATCACATCTTTGAATGTAGAAAATGGCTTAAAAAGAACTCTAAATAAGGTAATTGTTTCAAGTCTCTTTAGCTTGCTTCCACTGCTACTTCTATCACTGAGGGGCCAACAGGAAGCATCTCTCCTAAATTCTCTTAAACATACCTCCACGCCCTAATTCTTTTTGTGAAAAAATTTGCATATAACACTTCATAACTATGCAAACTAGTAAGATTCCTTTTGAGATAATTTTGAATTCAACCAAGGAAGCCAATTGATTTGATTCATTTACTAAAAAATGTACGATTTAGTATTGAATTTGAAGGTTTTGTATAATATATAAAGGATATTTGGGATAAGGTATAACAAAAGATATCAAAGAATAACTTAATTTAAAAGAACATATTGATAAATATCATTGATTAGTGAAATTCAGTAAAAGGGATATGGTGATGGAAAGGATTCATCAAAACCATTTCTCAAAGGACAAGTATTAGGAACTTCATTCAAGGAGTATTATACCTTTTAAAATATTTAAGAAGTTGTGTGTTAATGATTACTTTTTAGAATTACAAAGTGATATATAAATTGGTCTTGTCTTTAAAATTATATATTGAAGTATTTATCTTAGACATGATGGTATACAATCTCCTATTATGTCTATGAGAACTCCAAATATCACTTATCTTAAAGAGGAGATGTAAGGTATTTATTAAGAAATAAGGGGTATGTAGCAAGGATATATTTGTCTGAAAGAAAGAAATAACAAGAACCAACAAGAAGATTTTTAATAATGCTAAGAAACAAGAACCAACAAGAAGATTTTTAATAATGTTTAGCTAATTTTGTATGACTATATCCTTGAGATCCCATAGTGGCTAATTTTCTATTGATTAATCAAAACTCTCCACTTGATAAAGATTATAGATTTCCTTTATACAAACTAGGTTTATATAAGTATAGAGAATTATAAATTATAACTGGTAGAATTTAACACAATTGCCTTTTCACCAAACTTAACCATGATGTTAACAAGTCATGGAATCCTCTTAGTGTTTAAAATTTACCAAAAATGTGTTTTTAATCAGGTTGATTTTGCTAAAAAAAACTGGCCTATAGTTATGAATCTCACTATCTTTTCTAGAATATGACATAGATTTAGCCATTATCTTATCCCTAGTTTATGGATCCTCTTACTTCTCCACACACTTGAACATAGTTTATAACATGAACATGTCCTAGATTATGTATTTTACAAAATCACCTCTTTCACCTCACCATGCTCATGTATTTACCTATGATTTCTATAAAGAAATATGTCATAGGCCATGCATATATCATAGACTATGTTTACTTAAAGACTTTCAAGAAAATACTCATATTCTTCCTAAAATATTTTAGATTGTACCTGTGTATATAAGTCATACATAACTATCTTTGACTTGACATATATACCTTTCATAAGCTAGGTTAAAATCATGTCTATCATACCTAGACATTAATCAAGAAATGTACTTAAACTTCTCCTTGGTGACCTACTTAGTCGACATATTAACTGTATTCTTTAAAATATGAACCTTTTCCAATAAGATATAATTACATGTAATTAATTCCTATCTTATGAAACCTTATACCCTTCACTATAAAACTCATTCATTTATCATTCTTGTAACTTTCTCTAGTCTCCTAAATCACTAATTATAAGATCATTTGTTAATAAATCTTCCTAATTTTATCTCCTTAGTGGCCTAATAGTCCTCTCACTATATTATTAACTATATTATATTAATGCATTTTTTGACATTGTTCTATCTCCTGAACTATAATTTCTAACCATGTTAGCATATGATCTAGGATGTTATAGTTCTATTTGTGCCACATTAATCATGCCCTTTCCTAATTTTAGCATGTCATTTCCATATATTTTCCCTAACATATGCCTTACTAAGCATATAAAACTTATAAAAATATACCTTCTTAAGCTTTTCACACTTCAATAAGCTTTTTCTTATAAAGTTCCATCATCTATCACTTACTAAGATGACTATTTATATGTTTTAATAACATTGTACTACCTTCCTTTGACTTAATTTTTGCAGTTTTCCACCTATAATTATGTTCTCTATCAGTTTATAGATTTGTTTAGTTAATTTTAATCTCGTGATAATAATCACACACCTTTTACCACCTTAATGTTGTCCCTATAGGTTTTATATCCAAAATTATTTCCATACAAAATACTCAAATAGATCAAATTATTCATTAAATTTGGTATATATCAAACTTCACTTAACATAAAGGCCACCAAGCATTTGAATCCTAACTTGTTATGCTTTAACTATCATTTTCTAACGACTTTGCACAATGTATCATCCTTAACCAAACAATCCTAAAGTTACTTTATGTATAATATAAACTAATCCTTGTTTGGTGTCATATTAATTTGTGCATCCTATATCCAAAATTCATGAGTCTAGTAATTGACCTTTAAAACACATATCATATCTTTATAGCTACAATTATAGTCCCTACTTCACACTATATTAGCAAACCTTGATGAATCATTAATTTTCCTATCCTCCCTTTACTATTTCTTGTTTGTACAATCCATCCTAATGTGTTTCGTTTCCTTGAACTTATAGCACTGGAATGTCTTTCCATCCTTGGATTTAAACACATAACTTCACTTAAACAAGCTATATCCCCTACTTTCTTCTATAGTATTAGTTTTCCCTTATGTAAAACCCTTAACTTGAGAGTGTTCACTAATATTTAGTTTATATTAGTTATAATCTAATAATGGAGCTACGAAATCCTTGACACCAACTATCCTCTTACCTAATGTACTAGATATTTTTTTAAAAAAAAAGAAAAGAATAAAGCAAAATCATTATTTAATCCTCATCCATAATAGTAACCTTGAGCCTTAGCACATCATTGTCTATTTGGTTAAATATATTGATACATTGATTCGGATTTGTTCCCTCTTACATCTTCAACCTATATAGTCTCTACTTCAAATACAACTTATTTGTGAGAGATTTTGACATGTATTGACTCTCTAGATTCTTCCATATATCCCTAAGAGATATAATCTCTGTAACATGGTATATGACCTTATTTGCCAAACATAATTGAATGGTTTCAACTAGTCACACATATAACTCTTCCTAATCTAACTCATCTATGTCTTCCTACTTATTCTCATGCAACCCCTTCAGTAAGAATTGTCGTGCCAATAAATCATTTACTCTTTGTTACCATAGTCTAAAGTTATTAATTTAGTTAAACTTCCCCACTTTAAATCTTACAAATGAAGTCATTATTTCCTTTACTATCCTCTGATACTATTTTGTCAAAAATAAAGTGTATGCAATAAAAATGGATTCATATGAAAGAAAGAATAATAAAAACCAAAAGGAAGATTTTTAACATGGTTCAATTAATTTAGGCCTATCTACGTCCTCAAGAGTCGTGGTTGATTTTATATTGATTAATTAAAACTCTCCACTCGATGAAGATTACATATTTCTGTTATATATACCAAGTTTATATAAATATAGTTAATTTCAAACTCTAACTAGTATAATTTAACACAACTTGCCCCATTACTAGACACTACCTAGCTTAACTTTGATTTTTAACATGTAGAATCCTCCTAGAGTTTGAATTCCACCAAAAAATATTTCTAAGTAAGGGTAACTTTTGACATAGGCTGGCCCACGATTGTGTCCTAAGTCATTAATCTCAGTGTCTTTTTCTAGAATATGAAACAAGTTCAACCATGCCTATATCCATATACCGTAGTCCTTCTTTTTCTCTACACACTTAAAACACAGAATGTAACATAAACATGGCTTATAATATATCTTCTACAAAAACAACTTTACAATATCAACACGCCCATATCTTCAACACATGTCTTTACCTCTAATTTGCACAAAGGAATATTTCTATGGCCATGCTCTTGTTTTGGGGAATCTTTAGTTATGGAAATTAAAGAAGAAGGTACGGTGTAAAGACATGGGCATATTGGTATGGCATAGATATCATTGCAGAAGACACAAGCTAGAGAAGCAATATGATCCAAAATTTAGGGATACATACATAATGAGCCCATGTCATGTTCTGGAATTAGACAATGAGATCCACAACTTAGAACATGGCCATATCTGTGGTAGATAACCATATATAAAAGCATGCTTTTAGTGGAATATAAATTCTAAGAGGAACATATAAATTTAATGGAATATAAATTCGAATGGGGAATGGTGAAGCCTCCTATCTTTGGTATGATAATTGGTGTGAGGTAACTCTTTTATATCTCCATCCCTCTTATCTAAGTATCAAGTATTGATTCCCTGATAATGCTAAGTTAAAATTTGCAATCAAAGACAATTAATGGCTTTGTCTAGAAGAGTTATTTCAACTTTAAAGTGTTCCTCCCACCTTACACGCATTGTTTTAAGACTAAAGATAAATTCATTTGATTGTTACACCCTGAAGCTTCTTCACTAACAAATCTTGTCAGCAATTGTTTATTTTCTCTTTACTAAGTTTGAGTTAGTGCAGTTTAGTGTGGAATAAATACCAAATTCCCAAAGTATCCTTTATTTTATGGCTAGCCATTCTCTACAACAAAAAGCAAACTTAATGGAATTCTAAACCTAGACTTAAACTGTTGCTTTTGCTATCAACACTTAGCACTCTCATATCTATATTTCTATTGCCATTTCACTAAGGAAGTCTTGATTTACATTCAACATTCTTGGGAAGCTCATTGTGGTGTTATTGACTAGGCAGTTATAATCAATTAGATATGTAATCTTAACTTCAAGTATAAGGATGATCATCACCTGTTAATGATAGCATTTGGCTACACAATCTACCCAATTTGGTATAAGAGGAACTCTAGATTCTTCATAACTCCATTATAGAAATCTAGGCTCTAAAATTGAAGACATTTACATAGATAAGGGAAACCTCACTCACAAAGCCTGGGTAGCTCAACCTATCTCATCATATCAAACTTAAATTAAACCTATGATGTTGTCTCTTCCTAATTGGTCATTTATTTATCTAAAATTTGAAAGGATAAAAGCCCTTATTATAATTCCTTACTCTTTTGATTTTTCATTTGATATATTTGAACAGCCTTTATCTTAGTAACACATTATTTTTAATTTTAAAAATTATTATTATTACATGCACCCTTTTTAGTCCCATCTTTAATATTGTAAACTGAACTATTTAACATATATATAATAGCATACATTCTCCTATTGCATCTATAGGAATTCCAAACATTCCTTACCTTAAAAAAGAAATTAAGGACATTCTTAATGAAAAAATTATAGCCATATGTGTTGTGGATATTAATGGTTTCATGTTAAGTGAAAATGAAAGATCATTTTTTTGTAGTTTTAAAAATTGAATCTAGGATTATATGATCAATATTTGTCACATTCTACATTGGGATGAATTCGGGATAACTAATTCAAAAGAGCATAATGGTTATAAAAGAAATAAAAGATGTCATTCAATTGTAAACTTTAATTTGATGGAACGAAAATGGTAGTTAAAGTAACAATAAAGGTAATAAGAGTCGAAATTTACTTTAGACTATGTTTTCCTTATTAGATAGGAAGTAACAACAAGCTAGATACGTTATCCTAGTTATTATCCTAGATATATTTACTTAAGTTTATAAAAGATCAAAGAATCCTTATTAAAGTAGAATTCAGTTCCATTTTGGATATTTCAGTTTAGAATCACTTTACTTTTAGAATAAGAGTTTTAATAACCTTTTTCTATATATGTGTACTTAATAACACCCAAAATTTTCCTTATAAACTTAAGTTTTAATTAGAAGGTGTGATGATCTTAGATTTTTAAGCTCTATAAGTGATTTATAGTTCTCTACCCTCCATTACTTATCCTCTTTATTAAAATTTTAACACTGTTAACCTAAATTCCTAATAACCAAAATGTGAAAATTTTGGCTATACTAAACCTATAATTTTAGCCATATTAAACCTAAAAGTCTATCCATATTAAACCGAAAATTCCAGCAACCTAAACAAATATTAGTCGTTAGAATAATGGATACAACTGGTGTTTGGAAAAAGATATCACTTACACGAAACAAGCGAGAGTCCTGGTTTTCGTCTAACAAAAATAAAAAAGCGAGCGAAGGATGAAAATAACAAGTTTTCTTTCCAAAAAGTTGGCACTGGTCACAAGCCCGATCGGGTAAGCTTCCAACAAGTGAAAAACAAGAATCATCCCTTCGTAAGAGGGGAAGGGCTAGCAGCCAGCTCGGAAGAAGTAGCTTCGGAGGTCGGCAACGCAGCATCGGAGGCCGGCATCACAACTGGGGCAG
>JAOTAZ010000006.1:27963907-27975688 GCA_025629785.1 Erythroxylum oxycarpum
TCATGTACAGTAAGGGAGTTTGAAGAAAATCTGCAAAAGCTAAGAGCCAAGAAGGAAAGGGCAGCAGAAGATATTGAAAGCTATACACTATTTCAACAATGGTGTAGGGCATTCCACAGGGAAGACTCTATGATTGAGTTGGTTGACAACAACTTATGTGAGGTATTCAATAAGACTCTGCTTGACGTAAGAAAGTTGTCAATTTTAGGGTTGTTTGAGCACATTAGAAGAGAAATGATGAAAATAATTAAGGAAAAGAAAAGAGGATGCTAAGTGGAAAGGAAATTTGGGGCCAAGAACATAGGAAACTATTGATAAGAATGCCAATATTGCTTAGTATATCACAATGGAGAAAGAGGGTATGAGATTTATCATGGTGAGGCTTCAAGATAAAATTTTCTCTTATGGGAGATATACTCTCTCTAGCATTCCTTGTGCACATGTCATATATGTTATTAGAGACAAGAGCGTTAATATTGAAGAGTACACTTAAAGTTGGTTATGGAAGAGTCAATATATTAAAGCATATGGGAAGGTTATTCAACCATTGCCTAATATGAAGGACTAGCCCATTAGTAATGAAAAAATTGTTAGGCCAGCAGAATTCAAACAAGAATCTGGTAGACCCAAAACAGCTAGAAAAAGGGTGTTGATGAACCTCAAAAGACTACAAAAGGTAATAAAAAGAAAATTGCTGACCATATGTCTAGGAGGGCATGATCATCACATCCAACCATTTCCATAAAGGACACAACAAAAGAAGTTGTCATTTGAAAGGTAGAGAGGTAATTTCTATGTTGCTCTATCTTCTTTTTGATACAACTAAGATTCTTTTTGATAATGGTGGAAATATAATAATAATTTTTTGTTTTTCACTATTATCAATTTCAGGTTCCAACCTAGTTTGAAGATCCTTACCAAGAGCAGCCAACTCATTTCCATATGGAGGAAAACACAACCAATTCATAGTTAACCCAAAAGGACAACTCAATAGTTCAAACTAACACAGAAATCTCAATATATGCCTTTGCATCTATATCTAACAAAGTTGAACTGGGAAAGAAAGGTAAAAGAGGAGCATATGTATCTGCCTCTGCCTCCGCAACTGTGTTTGTATCCACTGGTTCTCAATTTTGTTAATTGTAAAACATATATCTCTCAAGTTGATAAATGGATCAGCAGCAGACAAGGTTCATTTCACCTCTGAACTTTTGATTAGAGCTAGGTGAGGAAGATTTGCTAAAATACAACAATTGGGTTTGATGAGTTTGTAGCTGATCTTGAAGGAGCATGACGATTGGAGTTCGGCTTAGAAGAATATTGACGAAGAGGAGAGAAGAATAGATTGAGGAAGAATCCACTAGAAATTTTCTTTTTCTAAATTTATTAAATTATAAAAAAATTACATGGAATGTAGACCTTCCCAAAAACTTGAACTGTATTTGCTTCGCATTCTATTGAACTCAATCCATTATGTTTCCTATCACGATAAAAAATAGTTGAAAAGGTTATAAAAGAGTAATCTCTCTAAGTTTTAGGTGATAATTTTATTTAAATCTTGTTAACTTATTAATAAAAAATCAATGTACCTATGAATTTAGGTTGATGAAACCTTAAAAATAAAAAGAATTTTGATTGGATATATCTTAAAATAGTTGTACGAACGATAATAAGAACCTTTAAGAATAAGTATCTCTATTTATTTAAGATTAAAATTAAAATTAACGAAACTGTTTAAAAATTTAAAAATACCAATGAAATAAAATAACAGTACAATTAGGATATTTTAAAAGTAGATGAATCCTAGTAATATTTTTATTTATAGTAACTTTCTTAGATGTTGGTAGGGTTGGCCAAACCAGGCCCAACTTCAAGCCCAGACATCGACGGCCCAGTGGTAGGAGATCGTCTCCCATACAAACACTAAGACCTACGTAAAGACATAACCTAGCAATTATTCCATATATAAGGTACTATTCAGCCATAATGGAGGTACGAAATCACAACCCTAGTTTTCTCTACTCTTAGCGTCCACAGCCCTTACCAAACGACTGACTTAAGCATCGGAGGGGCCTGCCGGCAATCACCCCCGGTGCGCCTTTTATTGTTTTGCAGGTATTGCAGAAGCCATATCCACAGACCTTATGGATCCGAGTAGCAACGTCCAGCCTCAGCAGAATCTGGCCGAACCACTTATAATTAATTTCAATCAGAATAATGTCTCTTAACATAAGACCTCGTAGATCCAACTTTAAGTATTTTGTCCTCACAACTCGCTTAGATTCTCACGACCGCAATGATGTCTTTACAACATCTTAAACACGACTTTCATTCATACTATTGTTACATGTCGCATACTACGCAAAACCACACTCACCATTATGATTTAATCTCCTAAATCCCTTCAATAAACAAAAAAGTTGTCAAATATTAATGTAATCCTTAGATTTTGGACAAAATTTTATCAATTCTAAAGATGGCAACGACCATCTGATACCTTATAGGCATCTTGATCTTAGCCTAAAGCTTGATCAGACTCAAGTTGTATGACCTAAAGCCTAATCAAACTCGAATCATGTTGATAACCGTAAAATGATGTTTTTTTTTTGGTAAATGACTTGAATGATATTATTTTGCCTTAAGTAATTTTAAACTACACACTAATACAATGTCATTTTAGATAGTTAAACAAAAACAATGTCATTTTTTAAGGGAGAAATTTCGTTGGGCCCTTTAGGCGGATTTCTTAACTCAAACCTAATTCTAAATTCGATCAACATATACCTAGCCTGTAGAATTTGGGCGAACTCTAATCAAATATAATAAATCAAATCATGTATAATATAATCAATTATATAAATCAACAATTAACATGATAAAACAATCAATCACACAAGTTTAGAAAGCCCTCTCGAGTGTATACAATTCTTCTCTCCTGCTAATGTACCTTAAATCTCTTTTTTAAAATGTTATATAGATCCATTGGAATTATCTTTCTTTTCTTTTGATATGTCTCACACGCCTTCCCCATCACCATTCTCTTGCCTTTTATGTTTTATTTTGCATAAAACAATATTCCTGCAGCCAAATTTTGAATATATTAGTCAATATTCTGAATTTGCCTAACATTGTTTGACTAATTAATATGGTAAATTGACCGGCCAATATCCATAAATTAGTTAACATATATATATCAATCAATGTCTCTATGACTTTTTCGATGAACTTTCAAAACAAAATCTTAAACGTGTACTCGTAATTAACTATTCAAAGTACAGCAAACTCATTAATATATTAAAATGATACTAAAATTTCCACATTTTACGTACGTAAATCCACAAATAACTTCGTATGTATCTAAGAATAAGCACCAACAACTCTTTATTCTTCTTTTTCCTTTTTTCAATCCTTTCTTCCTTTTTATTTTTCCTTTTCTCACTCAATAAATTGATCTAAATTATTTTTACGTAAAGATGGGATAGCGTTCAGTGGGACATGTTGAGGCCCTTTCTTCACTAGTTGTGGAGATTCACTGATTTGTACTTGTAGCGAGTGGCCCAGTAAAGGTAATGCAAGAAGTTTAGTCCACTTAATATGCACATCAACCAGTAGAATCTCTCCAGGTGATAGTGATTCAAGTTGCTACCAGATAGCCAAGGAACGGGTCGATATGCACCAGTGATAGTGTTAACTAAGGACACTATCACGGAGCTGAGATAGTATCCCATGGCCAGAGACGCCCATGAAAAGGATGTGGCCAAAGATCTCATGCTTAATGGAGCCTCTGTGAAGAAGAATTCCATCATGCCAGCCAACGTGAAAAGATCAGCTGATCCCAGAAACAAGTACTGTAAAGCTATCCAAAGAAATGTGATTGGTAGAGGTTTAGCTGAATTTACTAGTCCGGCTTGTTCTGCCACTCTTTTTCGCTTGATTTCCACCAAAGCTGCCACTGCCATTGCCACTATAGATAGGATCAGTCCTGTTCCTATTCTCTGCAGATGACTGATTCCGTTTTCGGATTTTCTCAGCTTTCTAGCAAAAGGAATGATGATATGGTTGTAGACTGGTGCTAGGATCATGATGAAGATGACCGGGAAGACAGGTAGAGAAGCTGGTGGCACTTTAAAAGAGCCAAGGTTTGTGTTCATGGTCGATGCTTGTTGAACAGAAAAAGTAGAGAGTTGTGCAAGGCAACAATTTAGCATTATGGTAGACATGAAGATGGGCAGTATCTTAAGTACTACCTTAACCTCTTCTACCTCCTTCATCGTACATTGCAGCTTTGGATGAACTGCGTTTTGTATCACTGCTCTGTCAAGGAAGGTGAGATTTCCCACTGGATGTTCACTTGCTGCCATTATTCTAGTATCACCTTCCTCACACTTGCTGCTAGTTTTGGTCGTATGAGATGTGCTTGTGTCCCCGATCATGACCATATTGTCAGAATTCCTGGTTTTGAAGGTTTTGTATATGGATGCAGAAAGAACCTGTGGATCGAAATTGAGAAGTATTATTTGGGGAAACTCTTTCCTTTAAATTTCACATGATTATATAGGCATGCAATTGACATATTTTACCTTCAACACGGTTGTGAGTGGGCTTCCTGCAGGATTTTTGGTTCTGTAATTTGGGGAGCCAAGTAAGAAGATAGGAATTGAAAGAAGTATTGTTGCAGTGGAAATCCCAAAACCCCATTGCCAGCCTTTGTTATCTTCTATCCATACCACGAACGTTACTGCAACTAGAGCACCGCAAGAGAGACAGAACACGTAGTAATTGAAGAATGCTGATCTCTGCTTTCTTCCTCTTGGTGTAGTCTCATCAAACTGCTCTGCACCATGTGGAGGAAGTGAACCTTTTATGCCGCCAACACCCAGTGCCACCAGATACAGGCCTCCAAACAACATTGCTGCTTCTCTGCTACTAACTCCCTCGCATGAAATCCTGGCCTTTTCCCCCAGTACGCATGGTGGTGGCTTAAGTGACGGCACCAGTGCTTGGACTGTAAGAACCAACAAGCCCTATTCATTGGTGAAGATTAGTCAGTGAAAGTTGGATTAACTTTTCGCATTTGTAATCACTATCACTCCTTAAGATGGTTGTAGAAATATCTTTGCCAGTGTACCTTGCATACGATTGGACAATTTAGTGCAATTGCTTCATCTTTTTTCGTCTTTCCTTTTCGATAGGTCGTTTTGTTATTTCCTTGTCGAAAGGGAACTCTTAAGTTCTCAGAAATTCTGATAGGTTTTGATAGTAGCTGAGGGCCTATCTGAGTGGGGACATTGTTTGTTTGCTATAGAACCTTAGGCACATGTATGTGGACAAATCATTTTATGGCTTTGTCTTTCTTCCCACTCTTGAGTTTGTTGCCTACCCTGATATTATTTTCTAAAGGGTTGTGACAGGCCGAAATGGGCAACACATAATTGACATTTAATGTGCTTAAGGTGGCTGTTCTTTCGGTACAACTAAAAGTCTAAAATAAAATAAAATGACAAGTGATCAAATACTTGTTAGTGATCATACCAGAAATTCGATTGCAGCACTTATCAAATAGATAGAATAGGTAGTAAAATAAGCGTCTGCTAGAAAGCCACCAAGTACTGCAAGAAGAAAAGCCGTGCCCATGAAGTTGGTGACAATGTTGGCAGAGGTGGATGGAGAAAAGTGCATAAACTTGGAGAGGTACAGAACAAGGTTACTTGCATTGGCGAGGTATGCTAGATTCTCCAACACCTCCACAGCTAAGGTTTCAAACATCACAAGAGTTCAAGTCATATATTTTTGAACTGTCACAACACAAGCTTCTGAATCATAGCTTGCTTACTAACAATTTGTACAAAAATCAGTATCAGGAGAAAATTTGTTTTCAAGTAAGGTACCTACCCAAGACAAAGGAGGCAGCAAGTGTTCCGCCATGGCGACCTCTTCGCGCAGGTCTATTCCTCCAGTCTACGTAGCCTTCCCATGTGCTTAGCGTACATTCTTTGTCCTAAAATGATGATCCAAAGAATTCGGCTACTGTTTCAACCAAGTAATGAAGCAAAGGCAATATTAGAAAAAGGGGGGTGAAATCTTACCATCTTATTTAAATTCCTCTTTTTTCTGGTGCCTTGTGTGTGTCTTCTGTCTTGTAAACCTGAGTTGCAAAGAATTCTTAGTTAGAAGGGAATGCCTGTATCCGAGTTATTTATAAAGGATAGTTGTACAGTAGTCCAAGCCAAAGGGAAAGGTCTAGACTTGATAAAAACGACTAGTCATCATCTTCTTTTGCCGTGTAAACAATGACGCTTTCTACTACGTGAAAAGAAAACGACCTCTGCAGCAAAGTTAACGTGAAGCATGGTTAGTAAGATTTGATCAATGAGTGAGGAGTCCAAAAACTCCAATCTCATTAACCCATTGTATTGGGAGTAAAAACTTATGCATTCATTGTTCTGAAACTAAATTACTGGGTTGAAGAGGATTTCTACAATGGATATGTAGATAGCCAGAACTATATATCATCACTAAGATAACATTTGACTACATCCGCAACTGAGATGAGATGCAAACTTAATTAGCCACCAACTCTGATGGTAAAGTTAGGGCATGGCTTTTCAGGTATGTCCCACGCACCCGATCACCGCCCTAGTAGTGCTATGACCACCTTGTGTCCTGAACCTAATCGAAAAAGACCAACGTTTGTCTAATTCCTACGCCTGTTTATTATCCTACGCTCATTTCTTCTTATTCTTAAAAGCATTCATTTTTCAAGTATACCTGGCACAAGAACTTATTACTAAACTTGGATCTGGCGGCATGAATTTCACTTTGGCATCTCTCTTCAAGTTGGAGTTTGACTTGTTTCTTCTTACAACTGGACTCATCCTAGTGTCATTGCCTAATTCGTTTTCATTTGCACCAGGTAAAGTCAGCTTCATTGCTGGGCTACCTGTAATTCCTTCATCTCCTTATCATTACAATGTGTGGATGCAAATCTCCAGATATCGTTGGGTGCGTGGTGAGAGATCTCCAAACTTGGTGGTCAGGAGCCTTTGGTCCTCCCAGTTCCAGCTGCAGCACATCATTATCAAACAACAGTAACTTCTAATCGTGTACTTCTATTTACTTTGCCATCTGTTTTCCCAACGTTGAAAAAGTTACAACTTTTTGTCTTATTAGAGATGTGAAGGCAAATCTTGAAAAGGTTTGTAGGTTATAAATTCAGTTTTTATATCAAGTTACAATCTTCTTCTTTATGCAAGTTGGTTCTGAGCCTGTTATCTGTAACATCGCACGCTTCAAGTTAACATCATATAAGAATACGATTAGTATGTTGGCCTTTGAACCAACCAATAGGCTTGTGATTCACTGATACTTGACAGGTATAAGGCCTTCTGAATTGTTATTTCACAAGAAAAAACACAACTTTAAAAAAAGATCAACTAAATAACACGGTCGTATGTGATGACCATGTATTCATACGATTCCAGAGACTTACATAGTTTCTATACAATCGTGTAAATCAAGGACACAGGTGTGTTGCACCCTACATGATCGTGTCTTTCCCAAAAGAGCTTCATCTACTAGTTCATCATTCCTACAAACTATAAAGGCTTCAACAATCACCGAAAGTCTCACAATAAGGTTAGAAATTGGACAATTTCCTCCTCCAGCCCCAATTATGAGTAAGAGATGTTATGCTTCAACAATTACTTGAAAGACATCTCAATAAGATTACTACAAAGCTCATACTTGCTTTCAGAAACTACTTTAGTCAATATATTAGCACCATTCAAGTCCATATAAATCTTCTTCAACATCAATTGTTGCTCCTCAATCACATACCTCAGCTAATTATATCTAACATCTATGTGTTTTGTGCGAGAATGATAAATGGTGTTATTGCTCAAGTCAATAACACTTTGACTATCACAAAATACTACATAGTTTTCTTGCTTCACATTTAACTCTTAAAGGAATCTTTTTAGCCAAAGCATTTCCTTATAAGCTTCCACTGCAACTACATATTCTGCTTCTGTTATAGATAAAGTCACACTCTTTTGTAGCTCAAATTACTATAATATAACTCCCCCTATAAACTTGAACAAAATATATTTTCTTCCATCAAGATCTCTAGCCATATATGCTTCTATATAACCTTCTGGAATTAGCTCCCTGTTACCAAAACACAAACTCCACTTTGAAGTACCTCACAAGCATCTCAAAATTCATTTTACTACTTCCCATTGAACCTTTCTTAGATTAGATAAGAATCTACTCACTAACCCAACAATCTGTGCAATATTAACCTTGCACATACCATTGCATACATCAAAGACCCTACTATAGATGAGTATGGAATATAAAACATACAATCTTTCTCCTTTTCTATTGAGGGACATACACACTTGCTCAACTTGAAGTAAGGTAACAATGGCATAACATGCTTCATATTAAAACTTTCTAGCACCTGTCCAATATATCTTTCCCGTGACAACCGTAATTTTCTACTCTTTATGTTCCAATTTATCCCCATACGTAGAACCTATTTTGTATATCCCAAATATTTCATATTAAAATATTTAGACAAATCCTCCTTCAACTTTTGGATTCTTATAACATCTTGACTTACAATTATTATATCATTAACATTTTAGAAGAAGAATGATGAAGTTATTACCTATGAACTTTTTGAGATACACACACACATTGGCATAAGTTCACTTGTAACCATAATCGATCATAAAATAATACTTTTAATACCACTGCCTTAGGGCTTGTTTCAACTTATACAAGCTTTTCTTCAACTTACAGACCAAATTCTCCTTTCCTTTAGCTTTGAAAACTTATAGTTGTGCATGTATATCCCCTTTTCGAAATCTCCATGCAAGAAAGTTTTTTTAACATCCAGTTGTTCAAGTTTAAGAACACCCATTTATTCTTCAATGCCTTTTTTTTCCCTTTTGGAAGCTTCATAAGCATATATGTATTGTTCTTCTTAAATGAATTCATCTCTTCTTTTATACCTGTAAGCCAAAGATCTTTTTCTTCACAAGATACAACTTCTTGCACATTCTTGGGCTCCCCTTTTACAGTTACCACTAGATATTTTACACTCGGATATCTAGTAGAAGGCATTTTCTAACTTGTCGACCTTTAAATATGTAATTCATCAATTGTTGGATCTGATTGCTTCCCTTGCTCATTATTCTCAACAATTTCATATTCAGAATTGTCTGGATATGGTTCATGTAGCTTGTCATTATCAAGTTGTATCTAATCACCATCAATATGTGTTTAGTCACAAAATTTATCTCCTTTATCTATAGACTACTCAGTATTAGGAGACATTGGATAAGAGCTAATAATGTCATAAGATACTATATACTGACTTATCTTCTCTCAAAAGATCAGCACCTCTTTTGTTCTCCTGGAATACCATATCTTTACTCTTAACCACCTTTTGCCTCTCTAGGTTATAGATTCTAACAAACTGATCATCACCACAGCCAATAAAGATGCAAGGTGTTGACTTTGAGTCAAGCTTCTATCTCTGATACTTGGGTATGTTTATAAATACCTTATGGCCAAAAACTCTTAGATGGTGATATGTGAGATCTCTACCAATCCATGATTTTTCAAAAATCTCAAAATTAAATGGAACTAATGGAGTTTGGTTGATCAAATAGACTACAGTTCGGACTATTTTGCTCTGAAATGCCTTTGGTAGTTTGAACCTTCTATACAATTGTATGTTCATCTTCTCAGCAACACCATTATGTTGTAGAATACCAGGTTCAGTCTTCTCATATATATTGTCACGCGATGTATAATATTCTTCAAACATCTTGGAAGTATATTGTCCTCTATAGTCTGTTTGTAGGTACTTTAGCTTCCTTTCCTACCATGACATGAATTCAAATACTTAGCTTTTGGCTTTTAACCTATATGTCTAAGTCTTCCTTGAAGCATCATCAATTAATGTTACAAAATATTTGTTATCTCCTAGTGACTCCTCTTTAATAGGGCCACAAATATCTGAATGTACCAACTTTAATAACTATGACTTCCCTATCTGTAACATCCCCGTTCCAGCGGGAAGGGTAAAATGAGAATATTGAGAGATCAACGAGGGTTAGCAATGTAATTGTATATGCATATAATATGTGGCATAATTGTATTGTGAAAAATGATATATTGCACATGAACTTATTTGTACATGCATTCATTGACATTCCCGGTTGAATTGGTTATAACTGTTATAACTGTAATTGATTGAGAATTATGAAAATTATGAGTTATTGATATTGAAAAATTATTTGGAGAGTGTCATTAGTGATTTTCTAATATTAGTGAATTTTAGAAATTTTTCGGGAATTTTTCAAGGTTAAAACCCGAACTGGTAAAATGCCGGGCGGCAGACCGATTGGTCAGCAGAAATAGAACTGAATGCATAGGGCATTGCCTATTGGACATATGGGTATAGGACTTATGGGACAAGTGTCAAATGGAGGGAATTTAGATTAAAAATTGATTTTTTAGAAGAAACCAATCAAGGCTTGACATTTGGCATTACAATAGCCATATGTTTAATGACTTTTGACCTAATTTGCTTCTCATTTAAGTCTCTTCTTGCACCACCCACGACATCACTTGTTTCAAGCCCTTGGAAGAGTGTTTTTGGTGCCTTTTTCTTCTCCTCTTCGTGAATCATGCATCCTCCTTCAAGAGTTGTAAGATTTTGTTTCCAAATTCAAGTTAAGCCATCATCTTCTTGTCTTCTCCATCTCTACTCTCTTCAAAACCTATCTTTCTCTCCTTTGAAAGATGGTTATCGATGGTGGTGAACCAAAGTAGGGTTTGGTATTCTTCAAGAGAATTGAAGATTTGGTGGTTAAATCAAGTAAGGTTTATGTTTTATGTAATGAATTTTGCATTATGGAAGTTAGAAATGATGTTAGTTCATCTTTGCATAAGGTTTAGATATATGTTTGAATTGAGGTTGAGAATTTATCATGATGTGTTTTGATAGAGGTTAAGAATGGTTCTTGATGTGTTTGAAGTGTATGAGCTGAGTTTAGATTGCATGGAATTGCAAATTGATGTAGGAAGTTTGAATGATGGAATGGGTTATTGATTATATGGAATTGGATGAGTATAAAGTGAATGTGTTATGGCTTGATTGTACAACTTGAGAGATTATGATCTATATGTGTGATTGAGTGGATGGAATATTGAGTATTAATTAATGTAAGAAGAAATGGAATTGTTAACTTAGGTAAAAGATAGATTGAATGAGTACATGTTATGTTTGAGTATGTTGATGGGAAATTTGGAAATTTAGCAAGCATTGGATTGTTGTGTGGTTCAAATGGATAGCTATGACTCTTAAGGATTGATTTAAGAGACAATAGAAGAACTTGACAATATATGTAGATGATGTTTATGAATGGATGTCTTTATTTGAGTGTTTGAATGTAAATTGTGCCTAAATGGTTTTTGTCATTGGAATGAATGAGAAGTGTTTGGGAGATGGAATACCAAATGGATTTTGATGAATGATAGGTTTGAGGATTTGAGATTTAATGCAATGGGATGGATGTTTATATGATTATGAAGTGGTTTGATGTGTAAAGAAATGAATTGGATAAGTTATGGTGGTGTTTGATGATTGAATGGATATAGGAAGCTTGAAATAAGCTTGAAAGAGTGTATTTGGGATGTATGTCCGTTAAACGGACATGGGAGTCCGTTAAACGGACAGGTTCGGGTGGAAAAACACCCTAGGGG
>JAOTAZ010000006.1:28042286-28059197 GCA_025629785.1 Erythroxylum oxycarpum
AATAGGTTATATGTAAAAAGCTCAAGACGATGATGTAATTTTTTGTTCATGAAGTATACAAATATTTGTATTTTTCACTAATATAAGAGTAATTTAAATATTTTGCCCCCACTCAAAATAATTCCTGGATCCGTCCCTGTTTATAAGCCTAAGGCTCGGCTTAAATGACTTGTGCCCTCTGTAGCAAAATGACGTCATTTTGCTACAACTATCCAAAACGATATTTTATGGAGCGCTTGGTTCACGGAAGGTAATGGGAATAGGAATAAGAATGAATATAGTAAGGAATGAAAATGAAGTATAGCCAACAATGAATCTCATTCCTCTAGTAATCCACAGGTATGAAGTATTGCTGAAAATGAGGGAATGAAAGTGTTACCCTTGTTGATATCAAACATGAGTTTTTATTCCATACCCATACATTTCTCCCTATTACCCTCAAACAAGCACCCCCTTAGTTTTTAAAAAACGAGTCGTTTAAAATAACGTCATTTTAGATAGGCTCGAATTGTACCCTCAAAGAGGCTAATATAATTTAACCTATAATCATCTATATCTAGTAAGAAACTTAACTATGTGCTATTATTTAATTACACTTAACTCTTAATAATTTGATCTTTTTATTTTAATTGTTATAAATTTATTATTTATCTTTGTTTGATTAAATAATTTTCTTCACCATATTCTGTTATTTTTCAATTATAACTTCAAAATAATGTTGTATTAAAATTTAAAATTTTAATATTATGTCATATGAAATTAAAATAAAAAAAGTCAAACCACTTTTATCACTATATTACAATCTCTTGAATCGACTTTTTATGTTGAAAAGAATGAAAGTGTTCTTAATTCCAGCTGTTAGGCCAATCTAGTAATGCAAAGGTGTGATTCACATTTCCACATGGTGTGACTTTGAGAGATCAAGAGTCCCACCACCAGCATTGCCAAACCATTGAAGTGAGCTGAACTTAGCTGATCTTTCTCCTCTTGATTGGTAATGAATATGACATCAACAATGAACTAATCTGAGGACCCTTTTCCCTATCCTACCATGTTTTCCCCAGTGAGAAAGGGACAGGCAACACCTTTAGTTGTATTTGTGTGTTATTGTCCAAAACCAAACTTATGAGAGCCCTCACATGACATGGAAAGAGCTCCACCATTACTTGCTCCCTTCCAATTCAATTACCTACTTTCCCCCTTACAATGTCCTAACATCAAAGAAGAAACAAAATCTAAATTGGATATACATGTGAAAATAACTTATGTGAAATATATTCTTCAAACTTGATTCAATCTTTGAATTTCACTATCCGACTTTTATTAATGTTCTTGGAGAAAATCTTACATGACATCAACAAAATTTAAGTTAGACATACGGTTAAAAATGACTGTTAGTTCGGATGCCAAGTAGGATTTCGTGTTAATCAAAGTCCTAAAAAGAAGTGATTAACAAACTTCAATCCCTGAATTGAAAGATTCAAATGATTGGCAATGTCAATTAGGTGAATACAGCTTAAACCCTCTCCAGCCTTCTTGTTTTTACAGGCACAGGACCATTTGGAAAACATGAACTTGACATTTACATGTGCTTGAATGTGCTTTTCATGCATGATGATGCCTAGTGGAGTGGCCTTACCTCCAAATGAACTGATGAAGGCTTCCTTCCTTGTCAACATGGTACAGTACACAATTACAAGCACTTGGATTCTTAGAGTTACAATTCGGGCAAGTACTGGGATATCCATAGACAGATACAGAATCAGTTCAGGATAATGTATAGACAAAACATTAGAAGACAAAATGTTAAGGTTTTTTCATCATGAGTAGTTTGATCGTTCAGCTGAGGATGTCCTACAACTTTATCAAGGAATGGATAGCCACTGCATTTCCAAATAAAAGATCAAAGACAAGGCATCCAATAATTCAAAGTGATCTATGTCAGAAATACTTTCCTTGATTGCTTCCATGATTATCTAAGTGATTATTGACTCAATTAGGAAGAAAAAGTCAGTGAACAATTTTTTTGTTAGTTTCCAGCCCAAAAAATGTGCAACTTTCATGATTGGTGTCATACTTTCATAGCAGAGCATCTTATACGATGGGAATCTTGACCACATTATGACTGTTATGACAATAGAATACAAGAAAAAAGCAGGACTTATCTTCCTGTTTCATCATCTTGAAGATAGAGTGCATGAAAATTTAAAAAAAAAATCTGGAAGGGAAGAAACAGGGCATAGAACAGAGTTCATATACTGATCTTTTTCAGAACTTGTTCAAGCACCATGATTTTTTGAGGATTCTCTTAAAAGTCTTTTGAAACTTGAATTATTATGAAACTAGACAAGACTCTGTACTCAAATTATCATCAACTTTACTTCCATACCTTTGTTGATGCTGCAGATGTGCTTTTTCGGCAGGCCATTTTTGTTGAAATTTCAAGATCCTCTGCCCCACTAGATTATGTCTTGACCTATAAGCAAAAGAATCAAGTCAATGTATTATTGAGGGCACTCACATGACAGATTAACTGCATTTTTACAAATGTGATTGAAGGTTGCTGGCAAATGAAGCTAATTTTCGTTTCTCCCGACAAGTTGAAAGGGACACTGTTCATTGCTCTGATTGATTTTCTTTTAGTTGAGTGATCCTATCCACAAAATGTCTCTTTTGTGTTGGATTCCAGACATGGATAGTGGGTTTTTGATTGCTGATGAGCAAAAGTGAGGAGCTTGATTACAAGCGGATACATACAGCTTTCCTGCCATGTTCTTACTTGCTTTTTGTTCTGATTCATTTGTCCCTCGTAGCCCAGGTTTTACTCTTATATCCTGCATGGAAATGAGAAATTCCCAGAACCTGATACTGGTTTTAAAGTCCTCATTAGAAGCTAAACTAAATTTGTTTCTCCTGCTACAAGTATAGCTTTCTCTCTTGCTATCTTCCAATCTTTATTGCTCGTAGATGTTTCGGTTATATTACAATCTGATGGGGTTTCAGCACTTAACCCAATGGAAATTGTATTAGCTTAATGATTCACACCTTTATTCCATGGTTCGAGTAGGGACGCAATCCAATCAACAAAATGACATAGATCAGCTCGTTCAGCTTCTGCACACAGATTGCGGCTTGGCATACACAGTGACTGCCTTGAAACAAACTGATTTGGTTTCTTTTTATATGAACTTTCCAAGATTCTGTAGCAAGGCTCATATGTTTATCACATAAACTCGGAGCAAAAATCAAAGATGAAGAACGAATAACAGAAGGAAAAAGAGAAATAGAGCTACAAATGAACGATTACAGCCAATACTTTTTCAGGTTCTTTCGACTGGTCGCTTCAGATTTCAGAATTCTGATATAATAGTCAACTATGATGCATCATTACTTAATTCAAGTGTTCATGTGCTATAATGCTTTCCTCTTCATAAAAATTTGCTCATAATTACTGCAAAACTTACTGAAATCGCTCCTCAGAGAAGACTAAATTGTTGTTATCATGAGTAAGAGCTTAAGATATATGAAACGGATAGCTTCAGTAGCTTCTTGACATGGTTATTCTTTTGCAGGTTTTCCCAAAGAAACCAAAATCAGCAGCCAAATGTTGCCTGGCTTGGAAATTAATCTTAAAGTTCATTAGTCATTATCAAACAAAGGCAGTAAGAAACAGATGATCATTCGCACTCCAAGACTTTTCATGCCACTTATACATGCAATTTTGTCCTCTCTTTTTTTAATCTGACGATGACCCCTTTCGGTTTGGTTGAAGGAATCGATCGAAATACAAACGGAATCCAATACCAAAGTATTGCAAACTCATCAAACAACTTGGGACTGGAATATTTACCCCAACTCTGTCAATAAAAGGAATCCATTTTAGCTAAGGCTTGAATCTTTGCCTGCAAGATTGGCAAGTGATCTCCATGCAAGTAGAATCTATCTGTCTTGTCGCTCTCTCCTTCAATCTCTCTGCTCTCTCCACTTCCTCTCTAGCTCTTTGCCACATATTCCTCGCTCTCGCAAACTCTGACTGCGCCATCTCCATCTCTCTCCTCGTCAGCTCTCTCACTCTCTCCGCGTAAGCTTTTTCAATGGCCGCCAATCGATTTTGCTCGGACGCCTGCCATTTCAACGACTCTACGGAGCTCGTACCCTGTTTCATATCACTCAACTCGCAAATGGGTCCTGCCAAAACTATGTTAGATGATGGCTGAATTGGTTTTAGACTGATAGATAACTGCAGGTCCACCGATGGCCGTCCGTAATTTTCAGTCACGGCCGACCGATGCCTGAAGGAAGAATCCGGTGCAAGCGACCCCACGTGTTGTGCAGATGATGAACAAGAAGAAGCGAAGTGATATTGCGAAGGAAGTAACTGCAACTCCTTATTATCTTCCCCTTCCATTGGAGAACAGAAATAATCAAGGCTATGAAGATCGTAAGCTAAGGTGGCGAGTGGTGACAGCTGAGTGAGTGACGGCTATATATAAAGCTCGAAGAAAGCTAAATTACCATAAAACCCATGTTTGCCGAGCAAAATACTGCCACACCCTTTTGCTCCTGTGTTAATGCTTATAGTTGGAGTTTGGTATATATACGGAATTCAAGGGTGTTTTAGTCAAACTGATGAACAGTTTGTGAGAATCCCGTTATAAAAGGAGCAAAAGAGAGGAAAGAAATAACGGATAACGTTCTACCATAAATAAATAACGGATAACGTTATTGCGCCATAATTAGCTTTCTTATGTTCTTATTCAACTCACATTAAACTTCGAAGTGACCATTATATTTTATTTGGCATGTGTATAACTTTATATATCTTAAATTATAGTCTGAAAACCAGCTATAAAAATAGGCTGATACATGAGCCTAAATTCAGATATTTTCAATGAGTTGGTTTATGAGACAAATCAAATTCAAATTGGTTCGAGACCTAATTTCTTTTAAATAAAACGATATTGTTTTGTTTAGAAAAATTAAGTCTTGGGTAGGCCTGATTCTACGCAACTCAGCCTCGAATCATTTACACCCTCGTTGAAAAGATGTCATGACGCCACGTTAGATGTTGTTTGCTTATTTTAACGTATGCAATACTGCAAATATATAGATTGTATATTGTAGTAGACAAGATATCGTTCTCACAAGGATTGGATTAGTCTTCTAACAATTTGAATGCACTTTGTCTAAGATAACAAAAGATTTATTAAAATCGAAGTAAATTAACTAAAATTAAAATAAACTAATAAAACTTAATAATTAATCCCGTAAAGATAGCAATAAGAGCGAAGTTAATTAATAATGGAAACATAGTGGTTATTCTATCATTATTTTGTCTTCCTTTTATCTTCTTAATTCAATTTTGCTTAATCCTAGATGTCTTAAGGTTTTGATCACTCTCTCTCAAGATCTAACCAAGTAATCCCAATTGAAATAGATAATAGTTGAGTTGAAATTTCTCAATTCTCAAAACTACTCCTAACTACTCAATTAGCACTGAAGCCAGCATAAGGATAATTAACTCATAACTAAGATCTCTCTTCAATTGTTTATTAATATGATATTTGTAAGTTTATTAAGGTATCAACTCTGGTTGCACAACTTAACACAAATAACTTTGATACTATCTTTCAATTTCTTATTAAGTATAAGCACAACAAATATCACAAAACAATATTATTATATTGTTCAACAAGAAAAACAAAACAATTCAAGAATAAACTCTACTATAGATTTAGAATTCCATAATCATGTTCAAAACATAACTATTCAGATTTAACATCCAAGGCAATGAAATAGAATAAGAAAATAATAAATAAGCTTGAAATTTTGACCCTTGATTGTTTATCATTCAAGCGACATTTCCTTTACTTGTCCTTTCAATTGATGCGTAGGATTGCCAATAAGGCGACTCATGCTTTAGCTAGGGTAGCCTTATTACATGCAAACCCACATCACTGGACTGATCGTCCTTCTTGTTTAGTCTCCATTTTAAATTCAGATTGTTCAGCTTCTATTTTTGTTAACGGGGAAAAGTTATTAGGTTCCGGGTGTACGGGATAAGTCTGTTGACTTGGATTAGTTTTCTTTGTCTTTCATGTCTTTGTTTGGTTTTTGAGCTAATATTGATTTTATTAAAAAAAAACCAATATCATAGCAAAGATGTCAATTATTATTTAATTAGCAAAACTCAACTTTATATTAACCAATATCATAGCAAAGTTGACTTTACAATATTACGCCGCTAAAAGGGTTGTATAGTGTCCTTAAACCGTTTAGTTCTCTTAAAAGATTGCATGGGAGAGTTTACAAGTTCTTGCCACCACCTGACTTGTGTTCTTTCCCCGGTGACTGGAGTAGCCACAATTGCATTTTTTTAATATATAGATTTTGCTCAATCACTCTTTTTCCGATTCTAGGTTTGTCTTGGAAACTCTGCCTGCAGCTTAGGGGAGGGGATGGGGAAGCAGTGCTATATGCACGACCAATGAGGACTATCTTTCTCGTTGCAGGTTCTCCTAGCACGTCAAGGTTGTGTCCGCCTTCTCGAGCCTCCTGATAGCCGTTGTCTACAAGAAACAACAGAGCCGCGACAACCCAAGTGCAGATCCTTTCCCAATCTTTGATGTGCCCCCTCTTTTCTCTCTTTGATAACACAACTCTTCATGTCTTTCAAGCTCTTTGTCTTATGAAATCTGTCGATATAGAATCATAGGTTTGCCTCTGTTGTAGAATACTCAATAATTAGGCTTTATTCTTCTCCCCTGATTACCTGGGATTTGCAAAAATCCTAAGCCTTTAACACAGAAATAGTTCTAGTTTTCTTAGTTTACTATTTTTTTTTTATTATTATTATTATTATTATTATAGGATTATTTATTTATTTATGTATTTAGTTTATTTTTATCTATTTAATATTTTACCGTGCTAGTTTCTACCTTTGTCTTCTGTATCTTGCATCATTCTTATTTTGTCTCACTTGCATGTGGGTTTATCGAGAAATAGCCTCTTTACTATGTAAGGCCAAGGTTGCATACTATCAGACCTCCTCAAATGCCGCCTCATTGCGAAACTTCGGACTGGGCGTGATGATGATGATGATGGTTGTTTCCCCAACAAATTTTTCTGTTAATGAACTCTACACTCTACTTATATTAAAAATTATAATATGATATCAAAGTAGATTTGATTCGGATTATTAATTTTTTGGTAGTTTATCTAGATGTCCAGCCCCAGCGGTCCAATTCGATTACCGCTAAGTTTATTTCAAGTAACAATTGAATGTTCAGTCCCAGTTAAACTTGAAGAAGAGTGTTAGAGTGTTTCATATTGACTAAACATGAAAATATTAAAAGACTTATAAGTAGTAAGGGCTAATCATTTTGGCAATAGTTGACCCAAGGTCAATTCTTATTAATGAGCTATGTACCAATATTAAAATTCTAATAAATCTTTATTTTCAGTCGCTAAAACCTATTTTTCTTGTAGTGACCTTTAATTATTATTAACACTATATAAATATATCAAGCTTTTGTATATTCTAATGAAATTAATATTGCTTAAAATTTAAGATGAGCTTTGTTTTCTTAATTATTATTATTATCGAACTTTTACTAAAATATTTATTAATAAATAATTAAATTTATAACGATATTAAGCTCTTAAATAAAAATAAAAATAAAAACAAAAGTAGTAGGACATAATCCTAGTTTTTACTCATACATAAGTACTTAATTTCCTTCTAATACAATGAAATTACCTTGTTCACATGGGATTCATTTTAAAAAGGAATTGTATTGCTATTTCGAACAAGAATCAAACTAAAATCTATTCCTAGATTAGAGAAACAAAGCCTATGAAATTCAACTCTATTGTTAGAGTATCTCATACTGACTAAATATGAAAATATTAAAGAGTTTATAAGTGATAAGGGTCAACTAACCAAATGACTAGGTTCTACACTCTATCTAGTTATTTTAGTAATAGTTGACTCAAACTTAATTCTTATTAATAGGTTCTACACTTTATCTATATTAAAAAATTTAATATGATATCAAGGCAAGTTTGGTCCGCTTAATTTTTGAATTATCCGTCTGAATGTCCAGTCCCAACGGTTCAGTTCGATTACCTCTACGTTTATTTCAAGCGACAATTAGATGTTTTGCACTTGAGAAGAAATATTAGAGTATTTCATATTAACTAAACATGAAATTATTAAAAAATTTATAAATAATAAGGGTCAACTAATCAAATGACTAATACTAATCATTTTGACAACAATTGATTTAAGCCTAATTTTTATTAATGGACTCGATATTCTACTTATATTAAAAATTCTAATATCCATCAGCATGTCCCACTACTTACACGAACTTGCACCCAAGTAATGCGATGAATCACCATCCTCGCATCCTCCTTGCTCTGAATGGAACATGCATTGCTTGCAGGGAGACGATTGCGGACAATTACGGTACTGTACCATTAGGGTACGTTACGGAAGGTCTAAGCCTTGGCTACATGGAAGCAAATCGGTTGCGTGAAGAGATGACTGCGAAATTATTATTGAACTAGTTTTTGATTTAGGCCACACTACTACATTCAACAAGGATTGTCTTGTTGACACAAGACGAGAAGTACTTGGAAAAACTAGGGTTGGACGTAGAATTCTTTTCCTCGGGCGAACTATACAAAGGAAGTTTGTTCCTAAAGACAAACAGTAGGTAGTTGACCAAGTTGAGACCCCTTTGTCCGGAGTTTTCTGTTGGAAGCAAGCACAATGTTTGACATCTCGGGGATATGCCATGACAATGACCAGGTTGCTTGACCCTGGAGGTACACTTCGGTTCTAGAGTGATTACGCGGGAACATAACGCTGAACTTGAGAGGAGGAAAAGCCTACGTTGTGATGCCCAGAGAAACTGCCACTGTGGTTGTTGACGAAACTAAAACGTGTGGCCCAATCAAGCGACAGTGTGATACAAATCAGACCCTAAAATTACTTCACCTTCGGACAAAAATCGGAATCCAATAACATGCCTAACTCTGTTACGAAGACCGATGAAAGTGGGACTGAGGGCGCTCTTGAGAAATCTTTAAGTTCTGAAGGAAATTCACAGCAATAAGTTGCTGCTAAAGATGTGAAGAAAATAATGAAACGTAATTTGTAGTTACTTGCTAGCTTACGATGCCTGGAAGCTGGAGCAGAAATTTCCCTTTTTATATTTTTCCTTTGGTATTATTTTCTTCTTCTCATCTTCAAAACTAAACAATCACCACTTAAAACAATGCCATAATCTTTACTTCTTCGCCTATGGCTACTTGGGGGAATTGTAGATCATAGAACTTTGAATTTGTCTTCAACCACGTACCTCCATGGACATACTTGAAGGAATAACAAAACAGACCATGCAAATTGAACAGTTGAAACAATCCGTATTTGCATGGATTGATTTACAAGCTCCACGGAGAGGAGCATCTGAGATAGAGCCAAGATGGCGCATATATAGTTTGATGTATATACCCGATTGGCCATGCAACTGAATGGTTTATTTTGCTCAACAATAATCTGACTGTGACTCGTAGAAATCAGTCGGGCATGGAGACATGACTTCTTGTTCCAGTAACTGCTGTACCTGATTCATTGTTGGCCTATCATCAGGATTTGCATCTGTACACCTTGCTGCTATTTCCAGAATTGCTTCCACCGTTTCCATGTCCGTGTCTTTGCATCTTTTGTCCACAACATTTTCCAGTTGATTCTCTCTTAACAGAGTATTCATCTGCAAAGTTGCTCGTATTTGTTACAGGTTTAACAGTCGACCAAACAATGTTCCACATTTCAACAAGGGAGGAAATTTTGGACCTACCCAACCAACGACGTTTAAGCCTCTCTTTACAAAAGTTGGATCGGTTGGTCTTTTGCCCGTCACGAGCTCTAGCAAGAGAACCCCAAAGCTATACACATCTGACTTTTCAGTAGCTCTTCCACTTTGGAGATATTCTGTTCACGGTAACAATAATTAAAAAGTTAGTAGGCAGGGATACAGGATTATTGAGATTATTTTTTGAGTAAGATCCCTTGTCCAATATTGAGATCATATATTGCAATACTTCAGAATATTATACAATAACATTTACACGAGCAAGTACTTGAGAATAACTGCAAAAGAAGTCCTAAAGATTGAAAATATTGCAACATAGTACTTGATAATTTCAGGATGATCAAACTTTTAGCTATTTTTGCTGTTAGCTTATCAGTATCCCTCCAGGACGGGGCATATGTTCTGTCAAGCTGAATTTTTCTCATCCTCGGAATGTTCTATTTGTATGCAGAAGCACAACATTTGCGTAAAGCAAGGACAAAGGAGGTAACGTGCATGTTGCATGAAAAAGTTAAAGCAACATCACACCACTTACACGTAAATTTTACAACTCCAGAGATCAAAACAATCAGTAAATATTAGCATAATATACATACCTGGTGCTAAATAACCAAAAGTGCCAGCAACTACGGTTGTGACATGAGCATCCTCGTCCACTAAAAGTTTTGCAAGGCCAAAGTCAGAGACATGGGGCTCCAGATTTTCATCTAGAAGGATATTACTGGATTTTATGTCACGATGGATTATTTTTGGACAACAGTCATGGTGCAAGTATGCAAGCCCCCGGGCAGAACCTAAGGCTATCTTCAAACGAGCACCCCAATTCAGTAGTCGTTCTCGTTGGGCGTTGTCTGAAAGGGTAGGAAATGCAGAAGAATAAAGGAAAAAAAAAATCAGCCTCTGCGTTCCCATTTTCAACACATATCCTACACTACTAACTTAAAACAAGTGTAAGAAGTGTCTCATTTCATTCAAGTTCAAATACCATACATTTGATCTTCAATTTGAAAAAAAAAACACTTGCATAAACGTTCAGACCAGACACAAATACTGTGAATTTTGCAAGTTCCTATGCTCGAAGTAATCAGTGAACATTACTAGCCTTTCCAAGCTAATTGACAATCAACAGCTTTGGTAATCATCATAATAAAGCAGTACTATTAAAAGAAAATTGGGACATCAACCACTACAGCAATGAGCACATACGAGTTCCTGATTGTGAAGCTGTAAATTAACTGAATGCTTTAGGTCCAGGCAAATAGGTTACCATATTATGTATTAACAATAATTTCCTCCCTACTTTCTGCAACTCACTATTAAGTAATACAAAGAAGCATACCATGCAAAAGATCGTCTAGGCTTCCCATGGCCAGATAATCATAGATAAGTAACTTTGATGAAGGGAACCTGCAGTATCCTCTCAGGTTTACTAAATTTATGTGCTTGATACTACCTAAAATCTCCAACTCTCTTTCAAAAACTTGATCACATCCTTCACGACTCCTGTCAATCCTTTTAACTGCAAATGTTCCACAATCATTCATAACCATCCGGTACACAGTGCCAAATCCTCCTGATCCAACTGCATCCTCTTCATCAAGAGACTCCAGCTTTTCTATGATTTCACATGAAGCATACGGCAGGTCTCCATGAAAAGTAATAAGCTTTGTGCCTGAAGAAATAAGTTTTAGTCGCATAGGAAGATCATAGATTCACATTAACATTATAAAAACAAAGAAACGGTAAACTTACTCGCTTCTTGATGAACTTGCTTTCTTACTTCCGTGTACTTTTTAACTGCTCTTTCCTTCTTTGAGAGCAAGCAAATCCACAGGAAAGCAAGAAGCACAACCAGTGTAAGAGCCATCGTGGACATTACACCAATAAGAATTCCTTTCACATAATGAGAGGATCTCTTTGCTGGGACTGTAGACATGTCCAGACTTAGTATATAAGATGTTAATAGCTTAACATAATATGATTTATTTACCTGCTGCTTCATCACTTGTGGCGTGTGGTAGCACAGCAGGAAATCCCAATGAAGTTCGGCATGGCTTATGCACTTGTCTTCCACAAAGATCTAAGTTCCCGATGTAACTAACCACAAGAACCCAGCATCAGAACAAGTTCAGAACTTCACTGACTAGGAATGAGAGAAGAAAGGCAGTGACTGTCACAGGTATCCACAACAATATCATGTTCTCTTGCTATTATGTGAAGAAGCTAACATCATTTTTTAGCACAAATGAACATGTGCTGGATGAACACAGATAGGTTCCCTTGAATTACTGCACCTAATAATAGTTCACAATTTCATCTTAGGCCACAACTGTACATTCAAAAAGAAACAGACAATGCAAGTGCCACAATTTTAACATTTCATCTAAGCTTAACCACTTCAGAGGAAGGAAGAATTAAGACATGTTATTATCAACTAGAAACAATGAAATGTTCTGAAAGCAAGAAAATATTATTTGGTTGAAAGCAACAATACCGTAGAAAAATGATAGCACTTATTTTCGGTTCAAATTTAGAACTTAAATCTGATATGAAATTTTTAACAACCATTTTGGGTAGCTTTATATTTCTATTCAAGGTCTTTTGGTATCTTCATACTACACTACCATTTGTAACTTTTCTTTTTCCCAGTTTTTCTGTAAATTCTGGTCCATGGCTATCATTTCGTTCTGTTTTCAGGATAGTATTGAAATTTGAGGAATTTTGCTTCTCCTAATCTCTTTCTAAACCATCTGAAACCTTTTTATCACTGTTCCTCTGTCGCTCCCAAACCAACTTCTGTAAACCTCTACACAACTCTCTATCACACTACATTGGCTAGACCTGCACAAATATGATTCCAAATAATTGGTGCAAAGAAAAACTACAGAATTCAGATTGGTGGAGTTGACATGACTCACGAATTGTTCCCAAAAGTGCTTAGAGCTCCAAAATCTGGAATTTCACCAGAGAAGAAATTGGTAGATAAATTCCTGTGGGAGGACAATAAATAAGGGATTAAATAGGATGCCGTCCAGTTATCTGATAAGTACAGAAAATCTGCTTTTCAGCATCCAAACTCAAAGAGCTACAGCTATTATTGAACTTACAGGAGGCGCAAATGCATTAACCGACCAATTGATGAAGGTATGGCACCCTTTAACATATTGCTTGACAAATCTCTGAATTCAAAAGTCAGTTTTGGTGACAGTTCAGAAGAATGAAAAAAGTACAGCGATAAACATTTACAATTCTTGAAATCAAATCAAGGACTTATCCGTCAAGAAAGATCCAATTTATGAGAAATGTTCACATTATCAACTTATAAGCAAACCATGCACACAAAGAAAAACTTACAAAGCTGTGAAAAAGATCACGAGGACTGCACAACAAGGTGACACATTTCTGTTAACTGCTGCCTGTTTCTATGGAAAGAAAACCAGATCCCAAAGTTCCTATTGATATTCCCCCATGTACAATAAATTGATGCAAGCAATGGGATTTCCATTTGGCTATCAATTCTTATATCTTCTCTTTCTTTCTTTTTTCTTAATTCTGATCAAACTTCCTTGTACCCTACTAGACACCGGTAATGGGATAAACAGCCACAACAAGCAAGTTCATGGTAAAAAACTATATATGGATCACTATCAACTGACGATCCAAGCACGAGAAAGACTAGGAAATCTTACAATATAGTGAGGCGAGAAAGATTTCCAATATCTGATGGTATGCCTCCTTGAAAATAGTTAGCCCTCAAGTACCTACAAACAGCACCAATTGAAGGGAGGTAGACGTGGAACCTTTTTACTAACACCGCAAATAAAAATCAAATCCAACCACGAAAGGGAATAAAAAAAGTTCCAATTACACATACAGTGCTCTTAGCTCAGTGCAATTGGTAATTTCACTAGGAATGATTCCGTGCAGGCTGTTTTGGTGAAGAGCCCTGTTTCACCCAATAGAATGAAGAGCAAAGTTAAAGTAAACACAGACGTTGCTACTTCACACGGATGTTTTAGCCCATCTTTGTTTAAACATAAATGGGAACAGAACTTACAGTCTTTGTAATCTACTTAGTTTACCAATGCTAGGCGATATGATTCCTCCTAGCTGCATGTAGGGAAGGTTTCTGAAGAGTTCAAAACACATATGAAGAATGGATGTAAACATTCAGAGAGCTTTAAAGGGGGAAAAAAAAAACAAGTAAACAACATAGAGACGAGGAATGGATTATGGCTCACATAGAGTTTACTCTTTGGTCATGGGGATCACAAGAAACACCAGTCCACTTGCAAGGAGATTCGTCAGAAGCTTGCCAGTTTCCAAGCATGTTTCCACTGTCATTCAACGCGCTTTTTATGTCTAGCAATGTGAGGCCTGTGAAACATGAACAATTAAGCCCGTAAAACCAGAAAGATCCAACCTTTAACAGTTCTTTTGCTCACGCATGCATCTAGGTAGCGAAAGATGATATGTTTTCTCTTCTTCCCTCGTCATTCTCATCTTCCATATTCTTAGCAGCCAGACGATTGATGAAAAAGAAAGAAGAACCAAAATGGAAACTTTAAAAAAGAAAATTTCTTTTGCCAAGTAGTGGAGGGTTCTTACCATCATCTGTGAGAGAAAGAGAGCATGTACTCAGAAGGGTCACTGCAGAAACTACTGAGAAAACCAAACGAAACACACCCATTTCACCTATTCTTCAAAATATGCTTCTGGGTATCGTTCTGTTTATCTAGCAAGGCACTTTACAACTGTACTGCAGCTAAGGGAGAGATAAATGAAATCTTCAAAAGAGAGATATGATGAGAACAGCGAGTAGAGCAGGTGAGTGAACTTTGAAGTGAATGATGTGCGTGTGACCATTAGAAAACTATAATAATTTTGAAGCACGAAAGAGAGGGAGAAGAACAGAAAGAAGAAGAAGAACGAAAACAAAAAGAAAAGAAGTATTTTTTAAATCTCCAATACTAATACGAACAGGGAGAAAGAGGGAAAGCCACACTTTCTTTGAAATCGGGTATCGAGAGTTGTGCAGAAAGTAGTAGCCGTTGTCCAATGAAATTCAAACAAACAGGGATTCAAAAACCTCAGCAGGTCAATCACCATAAAAGTAAACTCGTTGTAGCCCTCAAAGAATCAATTTTTTGGTGTTAATTTCGACGTGTCATTAAGTAGTGGAGAGTACAACGACATTTGTTGGACATGAGAAAGTTGGGTCAGGGTCTTCTGATTTCCAGCTTTCACTCGGAAGTCGGAACTGCCGCAGGCTGCATTATACATGTCTGACTTATGTAAGAGAACACTTCGAGATTCGAAGACTTGTGTCGCTGTCTATGTGTGCATACGCAAGGGCGCGTGCATTCACTCACTTCTCCACCTTAACAAGGTGACTGAGAAACTAGGAACCCCCTGATACTCGCCAGAAAAATACAAAGAAAATCGACAAGAGCCAAAGGTATTAATACAATTATCAGTAAATGGGCAGTCATCATTGCATTTGACCCCTCTCGTTGCCAGAGAGAGGGAAGGCGTTCGAAATTTCAGAGCCTAAAAATCTCTTGCAATCTCTGCTCAATTCAAATGCAGTGGTTGGTAGTGAATTCTAGATCACACTACTGGAGAAGCTAGACATTTTTTGTCTACTGAAGTTGATGATTTAGTATGTCTATAAATTCTGTCATCTTCATGATGTTTAATCATGAGGGTGTCAATCTGTTATGGACCATAGGCCACTCCAATTTTCATAAGATGCTTAATTACAATTATTATCAAGCTTGACTATACTGCAATCTCCATCAAACTCACGATTTATGGGTCAAACGTTCAAGGATGACTCTCCTGGACTGTATTTAACAAACTTCGACACTTTTTAACAACTCAGGACAAGGCCTGATGACTACTTTCATACCCAAACATAATTACTCTCTTTATAAAATGGAAGTCTACAATGCAAGCAAAGCGGTTCATAACTTATGGAGTATGCTCTGAAAAGTGAAAACATATGATGATATGGTGCGTTTGACGTGCCCAGTCTTTTACTTAAATTGTAAATATTTTGTTCTTGCTAATTACGTTATTTATGATGCTAATTTAGTATCACGAATATTCATGAAATAGGAAGTTATTTTCTAAGATAGATCACAGCATCAGCATGGATTATGTATCTCATCATACCATTATGTCAACTCACGACATAATACTCAATCAGAATCTAATGCATCTCATTATGTTGTTCATCACCTAATAAATATCAGTTTACCAGAATCTATTAGAAAGTGACCCTTTTAAGTTTTAACATGAAAGGGTGGTGATCCAACTGCAAGCTAATTCCCAAGAGTCGTCTACTAAAGTCTTATTTGATAACTTGCAAAAAAGAGGTGGCGATATGAATGCAATCTGTATATCCTAAATTTTATCTAAAATTAATCAAAATATTGTTAACAAAATCACATATTATGGTTCTTTTGTGTTTAATTTCTTTAGCAATTATTTTATTTTGTTTCATTAATACTGCATCAAGTAAGACAATATTTTTGGAGGGAATTCGTCCCAGCAAAATTTGCAATGGACATTAGCGACGGAAAATATACCGTTGCTAAATTTGGAGGAAATTATTGGCGAAATAAAACAAATTTGAGTTTACCTACGAAAATTTCGTCGGTAAATTCCGTCAATAAATGGATGTAGCGACGGAAATTTTCGTTCCGTCAGTAAAAAGGCGGGAATTATTGGCAGAATAACAATTTTTTGAATTTACCTACGGAAATTTTCGCCGGTAATTTTGTCAGTAAATTCTTTTTAAATATCAGCTCACCCGACATCTCCCCCCTCTACTTTTTCTTCCTCCTTCTTCCTGCGTCTCCTTTTCGGTTTTCTTCTTTCCAGTTTCTCTGTTGTGGACTTCTTTTCTACTCGTTGGAGATGTCTTTTCTAGTCATTATCATCGTGTTCTTTGGTGGAGGTATTTATGCAACTACTGTCATGTGTTTTTTCGTATATTGGATGAAAGTTAATTTAGGTATTTAAT
>JAOTAZ010000006.1:28079675-28090898 GCA_025629785.1 Erythroxylum oxycarpum
AGATAGAGGTCGGGATCAGTTCGCGTCTGCATTAGTGTTTCCTAAGTTTGTAGTCTGCAATTGTTGTAACTGATTTGTAATTGTATTTTATGGTTACTGTAAAATATTATTAAATGATTGTAACTACTGCAAAATATTACTACTGTTTATTGCTTGTTCCGCAAAATTGTGAAATGACTGAAATTGATTCCTTTTAACATGGAATAAACGGTTAAAAAAAAGGTATACCGAGTTTTACCGACCGACTGATGTAGTACGCCGCTCTCATGGGGCACAGACTCGGATATCACCAACGATATCGGGTTCGGGTCACTTGGGAGTGGGGTGTTACACATCTTTAGGTCCTTGTAATAAAATCTTTAATCTAGTCGAAGGAAGCAAAGACTTGCATTATCTCATCTTCCAAAATTAGTCTAAGCTTATACTCAAGATGAGCCGACCTTTCCTAAATAACATCCATGTTATTTCCACCCAATAATTTGTGTGCAATTTATTTCCCGATCTTGCTCTGGTACCAATTATTAGAGCGGCTAGTTCAGAGGTTGTCGTAATAGTTGAATCCCAATATAATTGCAATATGATAGTGCTTCTATGTTCTCAATCACAATATGTCAAATATCTAGAAGGCGTGACTTTTCGCAATCACTCGGTGTGTCGTTTTAATAAAAAAGACACGAATCACATTTAAGATAACATAATATTATAATTTATTTATGCAAAAAAATGATACAATATAGGGTGATATATCAGTTAGTCTCGAATACACATACTACATATGTTTAAATAAACAACATAACAATTGTGAGAAGTTATATAACATTTGTGTTTTAACCAACACAACCTTTCAAACAAGACTTATCTATATGGCTTCCCAACAGAAGTTATTAGTTATTATAAATTTATAATATAGGATTGGCTTGAAAAGCAGTTGGATTAACCCATATAATTGATTACTTGGCATTATTGATAATCGACAACCATTATAACTATTGAAACTGGCATAACTGCCACTAATCCCTCATAGCTAAAATAATTTTGGTTGTTCCAAAATCCTTGTATGACGTTTCGCATTGATTATCTGAGTTCAAATCTTCTGTACCCTTTTTCTTGTGCTTGCATATTCCAAGTAACATCTAACCATACAATAATTAAGAGAGAGAATTTAAATGGTTGAGATGTTGTTAGAACAGAGAGCACACGGAAAAATGGTACAGAAGATTTGAAACCTGATGATCTTGACTTTAACTAGGTTAGATCTATGCTTAAAGTCTCAACAAAATGTGCTTGATGTCATCATTAAGCTATCTTATTTTCCTTGGTAAAGCATCCCCTTATCATGCCTGATCAATTGTGACTAGCAAATTACAAGTAGTTACTATTAACGTGGTCTGAAATGAACAACGATCTATGCTTAAAGTCTATGATCTAGACTTCAGCTAGGTTAGATCTATGCTTAAAGTCTCCAACAAAATGTGGTTGATGTCATCAATAAGCTGTCTTATTTTCCTTGGTAAAACATTTGTTAATATTACCGTGGTCTGAAATGAACAACAATTTATGCTTAAAGCCTATTATCTAGACTTTAGCTAGGTCAGATCTATGCTTAAAGTCTCCAACAAAATGTGCTTGATGTCATCAATAAGTTGTCTTATTTTCCTTGGTAAAGCATCCCCTTACCGTGCTTGATCAATTTTGACTAGCAAATTACTATTAACGTGGTTTGAAATGAACGAGACTTACGCGACTAAAATAGTTCCTATTTTAATACAAAATTATTATTGTTTAGTTGCTATTACTTTAATATTTAGCCACCAAATCAATAGCTCAATTGATACAATTCTAATTTTATTTAAGGGTAAAATACATAAATTTTCATTTAATTTAAGAAATATTAGAAAAACTGCCTTATATTTAAAATTCTTGAAAAAATTCTTTTTAGTTTTTAGTCTTTTAGAAGAAAAAAAAGACTCTTCTTTTAGACTTCGGATAAAAAATAACAATGAAATATAAGTAGTAAAAACATGAGGAATTGACTAATCAAATTTTATTTATATAATTTTTCAAATTAGTACTTAAACTCGAACCAAACTAATTAAATATGACACAAACTAGTAATTTATTATAATTAAAAGCTAAATTGAATTATCATATTAGTGACATTTGATTAGGGTACGCTTGATATTCATGTCACGTGTATTTCATTGCTATTTTTTAACCAAAGTCTAAGATAAGAGATAAAAATTAGGAAGATTTTTTTTAAAAAATTAAAGATGAGGGGAGTTTTTCAAAATTCTTAAACTACAGGGAGCTTATCCTTTATTTAATTTTAGAAGAAAAGAAGGCTTAGTAAAAAGCAAATAGGATCACATAATTAATTTGCTCATTTGAAGTACGACATGACTCATAAAGCCTTGTTCGGAATTGCCAACATCATTCAGTTATTCACAATCCAAAACAGAAGCTAGAACTGGGGAAACAATTCCGGGATCAAAAGATTCCTATATTTTGCTGATAGAGACCTCAACTCCATCAATTGGTGTTGGATGGGAAAGATAAATCATCCCAGCATCTGGATTAATTAGCTCCCACCTTAAAATTGCCAAAACAATAATTGTTCGCATCAATAATTTCATCAAAATCAAGCCTCCACGTTAATTTCAATTATATTGGCATTTTAACAAGCTTTGTTTACCTGTATCCTATAGACAAGTGATGCAGAAAAAGTGCTAGTTCTATCCGAGCGAGCATGTTTCCTGCACAAATTCTGTGTCCTCCACCAAAAACGTGGTATGTTCCAGGCCTAGCCGCCTCCTAAGGAACGACAAACTCAAACCCATAACCAACTACTTGTATCCAGACACGTTGCATTGCAATTATATGTAACTTACGTTCCATCTATCCGGATTGAAGCAAATGGGATCGTCAAAGTTTTCTGGATTTGTGTGGAGGTACCGAACCCAGAGCAGTACTTTCCAATTCTTGGGAATTGTATAACCTGTATAAGGGATCAAACCATAAACAGCTCCTGAATCCTGACTTAGTGGTCGACGTAGTAAATGATATTCCTTACCTTTGTATTCGACTTCCCTTGTAGCCATTCTGAATACTATTGCTACTATATTGGCCATTCTTATTGTTTCTTCCACCACCTGGAAGAACGTAGTCCAGATTATTTACCCTTCGGTCCACCAAAATAATCACTTCACTCACAAGTTTGATAAAAGAAAAATTAGACCTTGTTTGTGTACTTGAGTTTGGAAACATCTTCACTTGTAATAAAACCCTCTTTCTTCGTCTGGTTTATGGCAATGTTCTCCTCCTACGATGCATTAAGAAATTAAGACGGTCATGAGCAAACAAAAAGACATTACTTTTTTTGCGTGGAAAGATGCCTCGATGACGATGATCGTACCCGTAGCCTTTTCAGGACATCTGGATACTTGGCAAGATAATACATAGCCCACATAGATGCCACGGCCGTGGTTTCGTATCCAGCAACAACGAGGTTAACAATGTTGTCTAGCACCTCTTGGTCGCTCAACCTATTCCCTTCCTCATCTTTCATCTGCATCAACCCGTCCATCAGATCGATTTCTGTGTTCCTATCTTTCTCCATGTTCTTCTTCTTGATCTCAAGCTGCTCCCTGAAAATATCTTCAAGCTTCTTCCTACACTGTCGCACCACACAAATGAAGCATGATGTTGTCAAACAGAAGTGATTGCAGCTATAACACAAACTATAATTAGCCACGGTAACAGTTATGGAAAATCATCAAAAGTACAATTTTGCATCCGCAATCTCCATGACTCCATTGAAATCCTAACGTTAGAAGATGCAGAGTTTGAACTGACCTGACAAGCATGGTAATATGCAGTTCCCGGAAATTTGAACGGCTGAGCTCTTAGTCCTTGGACTAATCCATGAAAAAGTTCGTCCATGGTATCCAACAAAGGCCCTGGTTCAAAGCTTGCAAATAATATCCCAATGGTCTGAAATGTGACCTGTACCCATCCAGGAGTACTCAATCGTTCCGAATCTCCTTTGATTTGATTATCAAAGAAATAATCTAAATGCACGAGAACTTATCTGAATTACCTTTTTGGTTTCATTTCTGACCCTGATTTTACCTATGGAGGCCCATGATTCGAGGGCAGCCACCATGCGAGGCTGTACGAGTGCCGCTATACGGCGTAAAGAAGCGGGCTTATTGATGGCATCAACCACAAAACGTCTGAGCCTAGTATGAGCTTTACCTTGCACTACTGCCAGGGAATTGTATCCTAAAATGTCCTTGTTAGGCCATTCTAAGATAAATGCATCATGTGATTGGAATACATGCTTAATAACATTTGGAAAGCATGCTATGATAGATGGTGATCCAAATAGGTGGGTTCTATACAATCCGACTCCATCGCCGTACCTAATCAACCAAATTGCCATGAATAAAGATTAATGGGTCAACATGTAATTAATTTACATGGTCCCTACCTACACCAATTTACATTTGAAGGTTTAAAAAGTAGCATAAAGAAGGAAATCTCACTTGCGTCTTTTAGAATTGATGAAGTCGTCGGGACGACGACGGACCTTGAAGTACCAAAGAAACGTTACCAACTCTCCCAGTAACGGTAAGCCCGTATGACCTGGTGGTAGCTTGATGCCGGTGCCCCAAAGTCGAAGCTTGACGGGGACCGCGTACCAGATCTCATTCCACCACCACAGGATAAATCCCAGCAGCGGCAAAGCACCCAAAATGCACGCCAACAACATCTCTCTTGTAGCTTCCATCAGGGGAAGTTTAAAGACTTTTTCAAGCAAAAGGAAGAGCACGAGTGATTTATAAAATAAAAGTTCTCCGGCCGATTATTCGGCTCAGCACTGGCAAGAAAAAGGACACTGTTCCTGCAGCCACTTCAAGGAGCTTTTAGATTAATTCCATATCTATACATTATTAAGTCAGTTTGAAATTAAATGTAATCAGAAATGAACCAAGATGCTTGCTTGTTTGCAAATGGCTGTTGCTCACAACCACCTCACCTTTTTTTTAATAATATATAGCTTTATATTTTAGATCAATAAACGATATCTACCTTTTACTTTCTTTTAATAATAGCATCCCTTTCTAGCGTATAGATCCTAATTCCTACCTACTAATTTTATTATTCTTAATATTTCCTTATCAGTGACAATACCTGTTCCATTGAATTATATATTCCATTTTAAAAATTTTCCAATATTAAATTGTACTACACAACAGACCCCTCTCTTCCATTTTCATGGTCTTTCTTGTCTATCTTGTCCTCGTCCCTAATTAAACCTCATCCGCGGATTGCTGGGCCATTAGACACACCTCACGATCGACCTCTGAGCCTCAGATACTAAGCAAAATTACATCTTGATATGCATACACATCAACCTCAATTACTACGCAAAATACATTTTAAGAGAATATCGATTCTTTCAATTTGGTAAGTTTGTTATTAAATACTTGTTATACAAGTATCAATTTTTTAATTTTTAATAAGATATAAAAAATATAGTTTAAAATTTTATTTTGAGAAATGAAACAAAACGATGTCTTTGACACAATTTTCTTCTTTTTAACTTATTTGTTATTTTGTTTTGATTAATTTCAAAATTAATATGAAAAATAAATATCGACATACAAATTTGTCAAATTAAAATGGAGCATGGATCTAAAGCTGACGATCGTTTCAGGATTGAAATAGAGAAGAACTTTGATTTGAATAAGAACTATGAAATTTATGCAATTGTTTTGTGGTTTAATCGTTCATGGGTTACATTGTTTGATTTTAGGAGTGGGATAAACGGATCATTTCAAGTCAATCTCGTTCACTTAATCTTAAAAAACAAAAATTACTTTATATAACCAATCACGAATCATTTGTTTTTTTTGGATAGTTTCCTAGGTTTCTTGTGATTTGACGTGTTTGATCGACTAATATATGCTTATTACATTGTACGATGAAACATTGTAGGGAAGAGAAAGAAAAATTATTCATCACAGTAGGAGAGGTATCGGTAATCAATACACTTGCATTTATGTAAAACACTTATCAGATTAAAGATTGTGATTTTATTATTAGATAATTTTTTAACACTTTAAGGATTTTTATATTTATTAATTGAATTTTGGATTGATATTGAATTTTTAGAAGATATGTGATTGATTAATTATAGTGGTAACATTTAATGAAGGAAGAAAATTTTGTGAAAAAACTTTAGTTCTGTTTAATGCACTACTAAATATTATTTAATATTTTGGACATGAATTTTGATAAAAATATCATATTAAAATGATTTTAATAAGCAATGAAAAGCTAATAGAGTTATTTATAATTCATAAGGAAAAACTTAATATGGATTTGAATTTATTAATTGATTAATATATCCTACAAGACACAAGAAATCACAAGTATAACTGAGAATAGAGAAGAATAGGGTTTTGAAGACATAGGACAAAAAAGGATATAACAAACCCACGACGGCTGCACCTTTTGTCCAGACAGAGGGACCTCCTCCGTCAATTATGGAGAATAGGGAGGCACCCCTCTCCAAAGATAAATTCCTAGCTCGCAGTAGGGAAGCCCTTTGAGGCTCTCCGGAAAGGCACAATAATGCTCCCCAACAAAGGTGGGGGAAAATACGGCTTCTACTCATATGGATGGGCAATGAAGCAAATTGAATCCTAAATAACAAAACAAAGGGACTTTACATCATTGTCACATGATCTGAAAGGATGAAGTCTTAACTCTTCTGATTGAACTTCTAAAGGCTGGAGTGAGAGCATGGTTGTCAACACTAGTCGGTTTCTTCTGGTCCAAAAGATTGGACTTCCCAGCTGTTAACGAATGAGCTATAGTTAGGTGAGGAAAGAAGGGGCTATAAAAAGGCTATGTTGAGGGAAGATGACACAATTTTATTCAAATTTGTTGACGATTCCTACTTGTCGGAGATAGTTGAACGGGGTCCTTCGTATTTTAGTGACTAGTCACTATTTCTGGAGAAGTGAAGGCCGAGAATGGACATGAATTAAAACCTAATCGAGATCATCTATATGTGGGTTCTATGAGACTAATTCATTTACATGCATAAACATACATACATACATATATATATATATGATCATCTATATGTGGGTTCTATTAGACTAATTCATTTACATGCATTATATATATATATATATGGAAAAACTCTATCCATTAATTAAATCCCACTACCAAAATGAAGTATTTCTAAATCTTCTAACCTCCCAAACTCTCATGTTAATGGTGCAAACTTTTTTTAAAATGAAAAGCAGAAGGTTAGGGACCCAAAAACAACACATAACTGTCTATATATTGCTCTGCCCATTACAGAGACAATGGACCATATATACACGGGAGTATTCCAACATTCTCCCACTTGGTTCATATAATTCAACATTGAATTTATGAAGAAATAAAATATATATAAATCATGACGATAAGTCCTCTTATAACGAATAATATCTTCCATGTATTACAATATATTACGTATCTCTACACAATCCTTCAACTCAATAAATAAATCATATGTTTATTCTAGGTCCAAACTTAATAAAGATTCTCAATATAACAAAATGAATATCTATAGGTGCATAAGCCATATGAGAAACATCACAGTGAATAAGAGTTTTATTGAAAACAATGTACATTCAATGACATTATTTTACATAACCTAATCCCATTTGTACTATATGATTATTAAACTGCTTAGGTGGCATGCCTTTAGTCAAAGAATTCTTAATTATCAACTCAGTAATAATGTGCTCAATGACCACTTTTTTTTCCTTAATACGTTCTCTTATGGCTAAATACTTAATATTGATATATTTACTTTGACTTCCACTCTTGTTGTTTTTAGCCATAAAAACTACAGCTGAGTTGTCATAGTATAATTTTAATGGCTTAGAAATAAAGTCCACAACTTTATGCCCATATATAAAATTCTTCAACCATACATCATGTAAGGTGACCTCAAAACACGATACGAACTCAACTTTTATAGTAGAAGTGGCAATCAAGGTTTGCTTCACACTTCTCTAAGATATAACTCCACCAGCTAACATGAAAATATAACCTGAGCTTAATTTTCTTGAATCAATGCAGCCAGTAAAATCTAAATCGAAGTACCCAACTACTTCTAGATTTTTAGTTTGTCTATACATAAACATGTAATCTTCGTTCCTTGAAGATATCTCATCACTTTCTTTGCAACCTTCCAGTGATCAATTTCTGGATTACTCTAATATCGTCCTAACATTTTAACCACGAATGCAATGTCTGCTCTTGTACAAACTTGAGGATACATTAAGCTTTTAACAACTGAAACATATGGAATGTTCTTCATGTGTTCCCGTTCAAACTAATTTTTTGGGCATTGACTCAAATTGAATCTATTATTACCCTTCACTATGGGTGCTACAATCGCTACACAATCTTTCATCCAAAATCTCTCTAAAATTTTGTTGATATAGGTCTTTTGAGACAATCCTAAAATGCCTCGAGATCTTCTTTATGGATCTTAATGCCATGACATAAGATGCCTCACCAATATCTTTCATATCAAAATTTTTTGAGAGAAATTGTTTTACCTCATATAGTAAGCCCTTATCATTGGTTGCAAGTAAAATATCATCCACATATAGCACAAGATAACAAATCTTGCTCCCACTAACTTTCTGTTATATGCACTGATCCATGAGGTTTTCTTCAAAACCAAATGAAGTGATGACTTCATGAAATTTTAAATACCATTGACGAGATGCTTGTTTTAAGTTATATATGGATTTATTGAACCTGCAGACCAAATGCTAACCATCATTAGAGGAGAATCCTTCTGGTTGTTTCATGTAAACCTCTTCCTCTAGTTCACCGTTGAGGAATGTCATTTTCACATCCACTTGATGTAACTCAAAGTCAAAATGGGATATTAATGTCATAATTACTTGAAGAGAATCTTTCTTTGATACAGTAGAAAATATCTTTGTGTAATCGATTCCTTGTTTTTTAGTAAATCCTTTAGCAACGAGTTTTACTTTATATCGCTCAATGTTTCCTTGTGAGTCTTTCTTTATTTTAAAGACCCATTTACACCCAATGGGTTTTACACCATTAAGCAATGCAACGAGATCTTAGACTTGATTACATGTCATAGAATTCATCTCATCATTCATAGCATTGTACCATAAGTCTGATTCTTTAGAATTTATGGCTTGCAAAAATGTTTCAGGATCATCTGATTCTTGTAGATACACAATATAATTACTAGAGATACCTTATCGCCTTACTTTAGTAGATCTCCTTAATGTTGTTTTAACGTCTACCTTAGGAGCATGTTGTTCAACAATTTCTTGTTGTTCCATATCAACAACTTGATCTATTGAATTGGCATCGATTGCTTCTGGAATTTCAACAATTGGTTGTTTAACTCCCATTGATGCTTAAGGGGTGTGAATGACAATCAATCTATCACTTGAGCCAGAGGAATGAACTTCATTATATGACCGTGAGTTATTAATCTTTCTATTCATTTTCATGTTTCGTTTGTTGTCCCTTATTCTTTTAATCTTCTTCTTCTTCTTGCTCCATGAATTAATATAGTGTGGAAATTGAGAAGGTAGCTTCAATGAACATGCTTTCAAGTTACTTTAGTTCCTTTACTTTCGAAATGTACCTATAATCAAACATGAGCTAAAATGAGTATCCTAAGCATTTCTAAGGCATTAATCACTAAGTGTGGCATATTAAATGAATCAAATTTAAACACATATCATAAACACATTCATTAGTGCTCTACTCAGAGATCACTTCCCAAGCATATTGATAGTTCAGCTGTTGGCCTATATGTGTACATCATTTAGAAAGAAAGGAATGGTAGAAGTATTGAATCTAAGTACAAACCAATCAAAGCTCTCATCACTGAAACCATTGACAGCTTCAGGGAACTCTTATTGTTGAGAAATATAGCTCCAACTTACAACTTCAACCTTATCTCCTCTTTGTATATTTAATTTTTATTGCAACTTAAACTATGATGCCATCTTCATTAGCGCCGGATCTACTCTCTCCCTAGAACACTAAGCTAAGACACCCGGAAGACTATGACTAGGAAGAACTACCACATCTCTTTCTTGCTAAAGGGACTCCCCGTAAGCCTTCTTTTTGTACTGTAATTCCATTATTTATCAATGAAATTCCTTCTTTTATTTTTCAAGAATACAAAAAACTTATCCATTTGGTTTCCCAAAAGATGTTCTTAGTTATTACAATATAGGATTGTTTTGAAGAGGACTTGGATCAACCTATTACTTGACATAATCGATACCCATCAACAGTTATAACTATTGTAACCGACATAACTGTCATTAGTCCATTATAGTCAGAATAATTTTGGTTGTTCCAGAATCCTTGCATAATGCTTCCCATCGATGATCTAGACTTTAGCTAGGCTAGATCTATGCTTGAAGTCTCAAACAAATTGTTGTTGATGCCATCAGTAAGTTGTCTTATTTTCCTTAGTAAAGCATTCCCTTACCATGCTTGAATGCTTACTCAATTTTGACCAAAAAATTGCAAGGAAATACTTACTACTATATTGGTCCGAAATGAATAACGAGACTTACAAGACTTAAAAAAGTCCTCTTTCAATACAAAATTATTATTGCTTAGTCGTTGTTGCTTGGATATTTAGCCGCAAATTCAAAAGCTCAATTGATATAATTCTAATTTTGTTTAAGGATGAAAGACAAACTCTTATGTAGTTTAAGAAATATTAGAAAACTCCCTGATCTTTAAAATTCTTTAAAAAATCCTAATTTTTAGTATTTCAAAAAAATTCTTTCTTTAGATTTTGAATAAAAAAAATGAGGAAATACATGTAATAAAAAAATCTGGCATTGACTAATCAAATGTCATTTATAAGATGTTTCACACTATCTCTTAAACTTGAATTAAACTAATTAAATATGACACAAACTAATAACTTATTATAATTATCTTAAATAATTAATATCGGTCAAATTTAATTCATTTAAGTTGGGTTTAAAAGTTGAGTTGAGTTATGATATTAGTGATATTTGATTAGTCTACATTTGATATTCATAATATATTTATTTTGCCGTTATTTTTTAAACCAAAGTATAAGATAAGAGGATTTTCTAGAAAACTGAAAGCTAGAAG
>JAOTAZ010000006.1:28129154-28140938 GCA_025629785.1 Erythroxylum oxycarpum
ACTCATTATAACATTTTGACTAATTGTTTAAATATGTTAGGCTTTACTATTATTTTGCTATTAGAATATAAAATAGTAAAAATTTGCATTAAGTAATGTATTAATTATACATAATTAATTATTAAATTAATATTTTAAATAAATTATTTAATAAGTTAATTAATATAATTCAAATGATAAGCTTAATTTAAATAAATTTTAGGAAATTAAACTCTGAGGATTGAAATTTTTAAATAATTAAAACTAGAAAAACAAATAGTAAACCTTACATTAAACTATAGTGCCTTAATACAGGTACCTAACTTTGCTAATACTATTATCTAAAAATAAACATATGATTTGACACATATTTAAGTGGACTCGAGGAGGTTGCGATTGAATCCCTCCTAAGCTTGGCTTTGGACTATTCATTCCTAAAGTCGAAAAGTTAAGCAACATATTAAAGAAAAGGATTTTGAGTCATAAAAGCAATCAGACTAGTGGTTTTCTCTACAATTCGTACATGGGTCGTGTTCTTCTTCAAACTACACTGTAGATTATTGTTGGAGATACAATCTATGCGATGCAAGTATTCAATTTCATGACCAAACTTTATATCTATTCCTTTACAACTTTTCTTTTAAAATAGTTTTAGAAGAATGAAGGAGTTAAAGATACAGTTGAAAACTCCTTATCTCTCGAGGTTCCTCTTCTTATTTGACTACTTTTGATTGATTCATCTTGTCTTACTTATTTCTTCCTAACTAAGTTTCCTTATCCCTTGTGATAAGTTTCATTATAATCATACAAAATTTGCATGTAATTGTTATACTTAGCTGCTTGTATCATGAAACTGTTTATACTAAGTAATGAAGAGTGCTGGTGTGCTCCTCTGCTAAATAAGTTTTTTCTATATGGTATTAAAGCATACCAATCACCGAAAACCCTAGATTCTGTCAAGAAAAATGTTACTTTCTCTTCTGGGCCAATAAACATACCACATAATTAAGACCCTATGTCACCCCTCTATATTAATGCATCAGACACACCTAAAGTCGTGCTGATGAATTGCTTGTTGAAGGGCAAAAAATTACCGATATGGATGAGAGCAATCCTCGATGCACTCAAGGTAAAAAACAAGCAGAAACTTATAGATGGATCTTTATTGAAGCCTTCTGAAGAAGTTGAGAGTTTTAACCCTGACAAAAGAGCAATTCCATAGTGATTGCCTAAGTTTTCAATGCAATATCACTTAAACTTCATGATAGTGTGGCTTACTCAAACTCTGCCCATAAGATGTGGGTAGACCTTTAAGAACACTTTTCTCAAGGGAATGCCTCACAAGTTTATAAACTAAAGCGTAAAATGGCAATGGCTCTGATGCAATAACAAAAGATGACCATTGCTACCTACTTCACTAGGATGAAAAGCCTTTAGGATGAATTACTCCACATGCAAGCATTCTAGAGTGTACTTGTAGTGTTGCTAAGGAGTTAATTACTACAAGATAAGGTGAGAAGGTTCACCAATTCCTTATAAGACTTATCAATAATTTTAATATGATTAAGTCTTAGATACTTAACATAGAGCCTTTCCCAATGTAAAGCAATGCCTATGCTCTTGTCATAAAGGAGGAGAAACAACCGAATGTTACCGCTAATCAATTCAACACAACTAATATTGCCTTTATTGCTAAGAAATAAAGTGATGGAGTGGCCTTTCTAGCTATTTATAAATGTCAGGTCAATAATAGCAAAGTTGGAAAAGAGCAATTTATGTTATAGGATATCCTGGTTGGTGTGTATAGAGAGACAAGATACAAAAAAAAAAAAAAAACCAAAGGGGCAGATAACAATGAGAACCATAACCAAGAAGATTTCCACTAATTTAACCACAACCAAAGTTGCCATTGATTTGATAACTGAATGGTTTACCCTAGAATCTATATCAGAATTTGGTTAATGTTGTTAACTTTGTCAGTGAATTTTCTAACAATTATTTAAATTGGATTACTGATAATGATGCTTCAACGCACATGACACTTGACAAGAAATTGTCCTCTAACACTTGGCCAATGAGCAATATTGCTCCTATTTGATTTCCTAATGGCAAAACTCTATCTGAGCACTTATAGGGTTAAGTTCACTTTGTTAATGTTATGATCTAGAAGCCAACCATTGGATGGTTGTATTCTAACATTTATGCTCATGAATTGGATGATTTATATCATTTTGTTCCATGAGTTTTTATTATTTATAAATTATTCTAGTTGAGGACTTAGATTGTAGAACTTTGTAATAGAAAATAATGATTACTCTGAAATGTCACTGATCTTGGTAATTAACACAAAATATTAATTGACCAATAAAGATTAGTGTGTGGATTAAATGATGGTGATGATCTGCAAACTATTTGATAAGGTGTTATCGATTTAGTCATAGAGATAAATAATGGAGATTATGGTATTGGATAGACCTTAAATGAAACATTATTAGGATTGCGTTTATGCCATTAATGTTTCATACATGTCTTGAATTCTATGGTATGATATATTCATTTTCCTTATATGAGAAATGTATTTGTTGGTATTATCCAACGCTAACCATAACAAGTAGCTATATAGGTAATACCACAATATACATGACTTGTGTGGAGGATAAATACTTATCAAGAATACTGTTGTCCCTCATATATGATATGAGCAAAAATATTTATGAAGCCCTTGATAAAGTAATATTGCATGCATACAATATGATTAAGAGCTAATCATATTTATTATTTACTTTGGAGATCAAGAAAGAATAAATTGGTAAGAATGACATATTCCAATCTTGCATTTATTTAGGATATTATATGATGAGAGAATTGACACAGGTGATTATTGCTTTGGGATCGTGATTTGTGTACAATACTTATCATCTATGTCATTTGAGTAATTATATTGTATTTTTCTAGATATCGCTTATGATTTATATAATTAAAAGGAGTCTTAATTCTATTGTCAACATGACATAGATCCCAATGGGTAACACCAGAAAAGATTTGAATAAAAAGGAAATTATTCTAGTATATCATATGGAGGTATGAATATAACGATAAAATTAATTACAAGTGTTGTAATTATTTTATTCATCATATGGTATCAAAATTTGTTTGATAACAAATTTAATCCTAGATAAATTTATTTGCTATGTATGACATGTCATATAGATTCATTGCTTAACAAAATAATGCATATAATTATATGGTATAGTTATATGGCAATTGAGACAAATGTTTAATTATTTTGAAGCATGAGATTAAACACAAATGGCAAAGTGGTAATTAAATGGACCATTAATATGGCCAACCTTGGAGAGGAAGTTACTCACTGTGAGCTGTCCCATAAAGTGGCAATTAGGATAAGTTTAAAGCATTATAACTAATTTATCCTTACTTGTTTGTTTTGTAACTTTATTTCTACAAGGACTATTGAGAAAATTCAAGACGCATGGCCACCCTAATTTTGTCTCTAAATATGAGATGATTTTTGTAAAAACCCAACCTTTCTTCCCAACTATTGTTTTTGCATATCTCTCTCTCCAGCTTCCGGTTTTGCTTTTCTTCTTCCCAACTGTCGATTTTTGCTTATCCATTTCTCTAAAGGCCAAAATTAGCTTTGTCATTTAACTCACGTGTTGAGCAATCAATCACCCATTAAATAGTTTAATTTGAGGATTTTCTAATTTCGAAGTTAGGCCATTAAAGTATTATTTAGCATTGGGAAATATCAGTTTTCTAATCAATATTTGGTGAAAACCTTGGAGTGCATCTCATTTGGTACAAGAAGGCACAAACCTAGCAAGCCAATGTTAAGGATGAGAGCAGGGAGGTGGAGACGAGACCAATTTGGTGTTTGCTTCAACCCTACACCTCAAGTTCCCTTCTATTTGGTTTGGAGGCCAAATTTTAGGTATAATGGTTTCTATGCTTTAATTTATGCTATTTCAATTTAAAAATTGATTGCAAGATTAGATCCTTTGGTTTCTTATTGTGTTAAAAATTTTATTTTGCATAACTTGAGGTCATTCAATAACCTAGACACTTAAGTTTTTTAGAGACTTTTTGGACCTTTCAGACTCGAAAAATGCCCTAAGGTTGCCCAAATTAGAAAAATCTATAAAACGGTTAATGAAGAAACCCTAAGGGAGCCTCCACTTTTGCCATTTTGGGAAATACCCCAAGATGAGAGAAGAAGAAGAAGAGAGAAAAAGGAAGAGAGGAGAAAGAAGCAGGCCTTCGTGGTTACTGCTTTCCCGAGGCATCCTAATCCCCATGCCACTTGTATTTCTTTCATCTTATTTTCATTTTCTTAATTGTTAAGATGAATACAAATATTTTATGGATTTGGTTTTGATTAAGATGTAATAACTTACTTTCAGGATTTTACCTTGAGTTAATGTTAATCTAGTTATTTTTGTGTTATTTTGATTGGGTATTGTGATTGGTTATTATATCTTCATGTTTCAGTAACAAACCGAGAAGGTGAGTTGAATGCAAAATGATTGGGGCGAGTTAATGAGAGTTAGTCGATCCGATAGAGCATGCAATCAATCTTATCGGTTATTATATAGAGAGAGATTTTATGTGAGATTCGGTAGTTTATTAGAGAGTTTAAGAATTGAGTAGGTTGTGGACTAATAGTTAATCTAGATATAAAAATGTCAGTGACTCGACTTAATTAGAGTTTATTAATTAGGGCTTAGTGATTATAACTCGAGAGAGAGTAGTCCACCCTATAATAGTTTAGAACCGACATCCCAATAACACAAAAGTGATTAGGTTAGCATTGATGATAGGATAAATCCCTCTCTCATAATTTGGTAAATTCTCTTGTGTGATTCCCATTACTGAATTGTTGGTGCTCACTATTTGATTTCGTTGAGTTAATTTTGCAAATTAATATCTTGACAATTATTCGTGTTTACTTTCCTGTCCCATTTTATTTTCATTTAATTAATTTTCTAGCCTTGGATAACTTAGGATTAGATTAGTCCACAACTCCTCATGGGATTGACCCTTCATATAATACAAATCATGACCTATGCACTTATGGTATTTTGAAGGCTATAAATATTAAAGCTTGCAAAACGATCAATAAGTTTTTGATGCCGTTGCTAGAGAAGTGTAGGATGTGTCTATTTCTTTTAGTCTAAGGATTAAAAAAAGAGGGGAAAAAAAGAAAGAGTGAGAGAAAGAAGTTTGGGTGCAAAGTGAAAGACACATTAATTTGAATATCATAAGGCAATTATGAGTAGTCCAAAAAGTTAAATGATGGAGGAAATATATTATAGGGAGTAAAAAACCCTCGCGGACTTTAATGAGGAATAATTTGGTTGGGGAAGTCATCATTCTTATTAGAATACATACAATCTAGGCTGGAGAACCACCCGTTTTTCTATTAGTCCAACAATACAAGGACTCACATGGGACATGAAGACCTATTTAGATTTCAGCAATATGAGTTTAGTTCATGGGATTCTAAATTGGACAAGATTATGGATAAGCTCATAAACATGAAAGAGGACCAGAAGAGACTGGAAGAGAAGTTTGAGCAAGTAACGGAAGATCATTCCTCTTTTATTCAAAACCTAGAGGTTTAAATGAGCCAACTTTCCAGGGAGTTTTGTAAGAGAAGTGTGGAAAACTGTCTGCGTAACATGAGAGTAAATTCAATAGAACAATGTAAAATTATCACATTTACGAGTGGGAAAGAACTAAGAGAATCAACAGATAGACTGACTGAAACCCACTTTGTAGAAGACCAAGATAATCATAAAAAGGATAACGAAAAGAATGAGGATCCTCCATACATTCCCTCTCCACCCTCATTCAACAGAATTGATGTGGTTGAATCTTTTAAAAAGCAAGAAGAAGAATAGATGACAATGGACATAAAGCTTGAAGCAGATAAGACAATCTCTGTTCATGAAGTGGAAGTTGAAGAGGAGATGAGGGTGACTGAGGAAGAGCAGGAACAAATCATCCTCTCGCAAATACAAACTACTAAATTCATTAGAAGATTCAGGAAGTTTCATTATTCCTTATTTTATGGACAATTTGTTAGTGAAAAGGATATTACTGAATTTAATTGGTTTTCTCAACTTCATCATATTTTCCTTATGATCATCTTGCAATTTGTAGCTTATTTACAAGCTATGAAGTTGAATTTGGGAAAGATGGGTGAAAGCAAGCCACTCATAATTAATCCTGACTGAGTTTCCAAGGATGCACGGTCAAGTTAATGATCATAAATTAGCGTGTTTTGTAGTTATATTTAAATTATGTGTGGTTAGATTTGTTTTAAATTTGAACAAATAAGTTTTCATGATTTGGAATGGTTGAGGATTACTAACTCTCTCTCTCTTTGAATCAAGTATAAGATAGGAAGCAATGTCAAAGCATTCAACTTCCACCTCTGACACCATCGCCACCTCAATCACCTTGACAATTTTGTGTTCTAACCCTTTTTATTTTCAATTTTGTCTTTATGTTTGTTTTCATGCTTTTTTTTTAATGTTATGTTTATTCCCACCTTATGTGTTTTTGGTTGTTCTTCTCATATTAAGGACAATGTGTTTTCCAAGTTAGGGGGCTATGTTATGTGCATGTATGCTTTTTATTTTGAATGTGAATTTTGCATATCGTATGTTAGTTTGTTTAGGATGCATGATGTGATTCGTGTGAATGTGTCAATGGCTAAGACTTAATGGAATTGATTTAATCTTAAACATAGTCTTTTAGGTTGTGAAGATTTATTATCTTGTGAAATTAGTGGCCTAGGTTAATTTGATTAAATATACATGTTAATTAAGATATGATGCTAGTTTATTCACCCTAAGAATTTGTCACATTCATTTATAATTTTAGGTCAATCAAATAAGTAGCGTCGCTGGTACCTTTTCATGAGAACTATTAGTTAAAGAAATGAGGTAGTTAAAAAAAATTGTAAATCATAAGCAGATAACTATTTCGCTGACCTTCAGGTTATGAATAGAGCTAGTACCAGTTGAGAATATGATATAGCTGAGTAACCGAATCGACATATATCACAAATGTGTGCCCTTACATCAAAAGGTAATAATGACATTCCAACCTAGCCGCTTAATAAACATATGACCTAGTTGAGTAATCGAATTGACATTCATCACAAATATTTGCCTTCGTGTAACAGGTTAGATTCATGTATATAAAATTAACCAAAAAATGTTTTGTTAAATAAAAACTATCAATCTTGGCGAACAACTTGAATTTTCATGAAAACATACTTAGAGATAGTTACATTTTTTATTAATCAAATAATTATCAATACGTGTGTGCAAGTGATAAGGATGAATAGACTTAACATTAAGGTCTAGATTAGTTGTATATTTAGTTCAAAGTACTTCAACGCAAGTTTCGTAAGTTAATAAGTAGTAACAACTTGAGAGATTATGTTCGAAGTTAAATTAGTTTCAGTAAGTTGAATGTCATTGTCTCATTACAACATTACCTGTTGTGTGTTTTGACGTGTAATGTGTTTTACTTATTTTGTTTTTGATTGAGGACAAGCAAACATTTAAGTTTGAGGATGTTGATAGTCGTAGACTATATCATGTTTTAGTGGGTAGTTTAGTACATGTTTAGTAGTTAAATTGAATTATTAATGCATGGTTAGGTTAGGTTTCAGTTATTTAGTTAGATATTTATGTTTTGAGTGTTTTAAAAGGTAGAGAACACTTTTGAGCTTTAATTTTATGATTTCTAGGCATCTTGATGTGTTTGTTAGTGTTTCAGGGCAAATATAGAAGAACAGAGGAGATTCAGAGAAATCCTAAAGCAGCAATCGAGCCCACGATCGTGGCCTAGAAGCCACAATCCTAACAAAAGCATTAGGGAGGAGCAAGATCATGACAGAAGGCTTATTCAGGGGCCACGGTCATGCCCTGCACGACAGAACATGCTAATAGCCTTCCCAACTTGAGTTTTCGAGGTACTTTTTCTGACCTTTCGGACTAAAAAAAAATCCTAAGGTTGCTCAAATTAGAAAAACCTGTAAAAGGGTTAATGAAGAAACCCTAAAGGACCCTCCAATATGCCATTTGTGAAACACTCCAAGATGAGTGAAGAAGAAGAAGAGAGAGAAAGAGGAAGAGAGGAGAAAGAAGCGGGTCATTACGGCTGTTGCTTTCCCGAGGCATCCTTATCCCCATTCCACATGTATTTCTTTCATCTTGTTTTTATTTTCTTGATTGTTAAGATGAATACAAATATGTTTATGAATTTGGGTTTGATTAAGATGTTCTAACTTTCATTTGAGATTTTACCTTGAGTTAATGCTAATCTAGTTATTTTTGTGTTATTTTGATTGAGTGTTATGATTGATTGTTGTATCTTCATGCTTTGGTAACAAATCGAGAGGGTGAGACAAATGCAAAATGATTGTGTTGGGTTAATGATAGTTAGGGGATCCAATAGACCATATAATCAATCTTATCAATTATTGTACAGAAAGATATCCCGTGTGAGACTCAGTAGTTTACTAGAGAGCTTAAGAATTGATTAAGTTTGGACCGATAGTTAATCGAGAGATAACAATTTCGGTGACTCGACTTGATTAGGGTTTATTAATTAAGGCTTATTGATAATAACTCGAGAGAGAGTAATCCACTTTACGATAATCTAGAATTGACATCCTAATACAAAAGTAATTAGGTTATCATTGATGATATGATAAATCCCTCTCTCATAAATTCATAAATTCTCTTATGTGATTTCCCATTGTTGAATTGTTGGTGTTTAATATTTGATTTCGTTGAGTTAATTTTGCAAATTAATATCTTAGCAATTATCGGTGTTTACTTTCCTGTCCCGTTTTATTTTCATTTAATTAATTTTCTAGCATTAGATAACTTAGGATTAGATTAGTCTACAACTCCTCGTGGGATGAACCCTTCACATATTACAAATCAAGACCTGTGCACTTGAGGTATTTTGAAGGATATAAATAGTAAAGCTTGCAAAACAATTAATAATAAGTGTATTTACTAAAATAAAAATTTGTCATAGCAATTTTTTTTTGATGTTTTGTAAAATGACTATAAATGTCAATTCCAAAAAGAAATTCTTAAAGTGAGATCCGACAATGCACAAGAATTTACTGCAAGTCACTTTCCTAAATTTCTTTAAGAAAATGGAATCATACTTCAGACTTCTTATCCAAACACTCTGTGACAAAATGGAATAGTAGAGAGAAAGCATCTCCATCTCTTAGAAGTAGCTCACTTATTATATTTTAAAGAAAACTTACCTTTTAAATTTTAGGGATAGTATATGGTAACAATTGCATTTCTTATTAATCAAATGCCTTCCTTAAGACTCAACAATTAAACTCTATTTAAGGTACTATGTTAAAGAAATATAATCACCAATAAGTCTTTGCATGTCCTTGCTTTATTTGCTCAAGAATCAATGATAAATTTAAGGATAAATCTAAACCTTGTACATTTGTTAGATACCTAATTGGATAAAAAGGTTATAAGGCAAATGATCAAAATACTAAAAAATTCTTGTTTTTAGAGATGTAATATTTTATGAGAATGTTTTTCCTTATAAACTTGAAAACTTGGGTTCTAAATAAGAAATTAATCGAACCACAATGCTTGTAATTGAAGAATACACAATTCTCCACGAGGACGAAATGAAAAGGAGTTGTATGGCACCTATTGACTAAAAAGTCTAGCAACTAGCTTTAGGCTAGGTCAACCAACAAGACGACCTGTCAAGTCAACAACTAGACAAATAGCCAAGTAAATGCTCTCAGTATGAGAAACAAATTCATCTATATTTACATAACTTTAAGATAAACTTACATAAGACAACTTCGATGTAATTTTGTTCCCGAAGCAAACAAGGTTAAGTAGTTAAACTTTTTTAATTAATGCATCATATTGTTTATTCCTATTTCCCACCATCCTATAAACACTTTCTTGTAACAAGTTTTGCACACAAAAAAAGCTGAAAATCTATAACCAAGCACAAACTGACCCAAAATAGATAGATGATATAAAATGAGAGATCAATGCACTAGAAAGAAATGCAACATAGAGCTTGGTCATTTTAGCTGGGGATAAAAGAACAATATCATTTAAGATTAAGTGCAAAATGGATGACATCATTAAAAGACACAAAATCCAGGTTGGTAACCAAAATCTTTAGTAAAGTAAAGGGAGTAGACTATATAGAAAAATTTTCCCTCATTTTCAAATTAAAAAATTGTCGATGTCTTTTAATAACTGTAACTATTAAAAATTACGAGTTACATAAGTTTGACATTTATAATGTATTTTTGCATGGTGAACTTGAAGAGAAAATATATGTGAGACCTCCACCAGGGGCATGTAAACTTGGAGATATGTGTGTCTGCAGACTAAAGAAGTCATTTTACAGGCTTAAACAATCATTGTGGAAACGGTTTGCCTTGTCAAACACACTTTTGGCAACTTTAAGTAATCTATACTTGATTATTCCCTTCTTACTCTTAAATTTAACATTTCATTTATAGCTATTTTAATTTATGTAGATTACATGGTTATTGCAGGGAATAATTCTAAACAAATTGAAAATTCTAAATGTTTTCTTAATGACAGATTGTACATTAAGGATCTTAAGAAGCTTAAGTATTTCTTAGGATTAAGAGCTACTCGTTCATTAAAAGGTATTTTTATGTCACAACTAAAATATACCATTAATATTATTTATGAGATAATACGGAAGGTTGAAATCTTGTACAATCACCTATTAAACAACAACATCAACATTCTTTATGGTTCTGAATAGAATGTAATTACCTGAAAGCAATTCCATGAGAGCCTAACATAAAGCTTTTTTCTAATGAAATCGCTTACCCTTTCTTCTTTGCATACTAAGGCTTAGTCTTTATAGATAATATAGTTACCCATTCCCTCTACGTTCACTAGAATTATCATCACCCAAAAAGGATTAAAGGATGCCATTATGTTGGTTCCTAGTCTGTTCGTCAATCATGTCATGTCCTGAAATAATAAACTCTTCTGCATCTTTCAGAATATGCTAAAAGTTAAGCTTTTTATGATTCAAACCAATATCAAAGTTTGATTTGAAAATTACTTTATCTTACTATAACTAAGTCATATATCACTTATGTGGTAAACTAATATAGTCAATTCATACAAGAACCTTCCCAGCTACACTTCAAAGTAGTAATAAGAGTAGTTAGTTATCTTAAAACTAGGATAAGGATTATTATTTCTATTAGAGAATCACCTAAATCTACAAGTTATGTATGATTCTAACTGGCCGAGTCCTCTACACTCATAGATTTGTAATGGGTTAGCTCATCAACATAATTTCTTACTTTGGGGTGTAATCAACATAATTTCTTGCTAAGCAAGTTGGGCATTTCTCATCCCTATACTCTAACTTAAGGAAGGTCATCATCATCATCACCCAATCTGAAGTCCTACAATGAAGCGGGGTCTAGGGAGGTCTGATAGTACGCAGCCTTACCCCTACACAGTAGAGAAGCTGTTTCTGGTATACTCACATGCAAATGAGACAATATAAAAATGATGGAAGTTGGAGAGAGAAAAGGCAAAACTAACATGAAATAAATACGTAAAAAGGCAAAAAAGTTCTGATTCTAATTAAACCTTAATAATAATAATATGGTATGTGTCTGGTGAGAAGAGATTCTAAAGAAAGAAAGGTTTCTATTGTAAAAACACATTAATAATAATAATAATAATT
>JAOTAZ010000006.1:28141038-28158712 GCA_025629785.1 Erythroxylum oxycarpum
ATTATTATATGTGAGAAGGATAAAGTTGTCTTCTATTGGAATAGCTATTCTTGAAAAAGTTAAAGATACGTAGAGATGAGTTTTATGTATTCCTCATAATTTAAGAATAGATTGCATAGCTATTCTGGGTTTGGTTTCTAACCAAACATAGGATTAGTAATATGTTAGGAATAGTTATGGAATAGAATAGCTATTCCTTTAAATCAAAAAGCCCGTTAGAATTCATTTTCTCTCAAAGTTCCCAAGCAAATTGAACAACCTTCATTTCTCTACTTATTTCTTCCTAAGTTACCTTATCCCTTGTGATAATTTTTATTGTAATCATGTAAATTTTACATATAATTGTTGTATTTAACTGTTTGTATTGTGTAACTTGATTTGTACCAATTAATGAAGAGTGCTTACGTGCATTCCTGTTAAATAATTTTTTCTACATAAGGTAAAATACAAATCAAGCTACATTCACATTCATGCAATTAATTAGAAGGTTTCAGACTTTGCTTGTTTGATAATAGAAAGTTGTCAAATTTTAATTTTTATTATACGGTAACAGTATTTTAGGTGATTCAAGCAAATATTTCAAAGAATAAGAGTTTCCAAGTTATACATTACTTGAAAAATAATAATTAAGTAAAAAAAAGTTTCATCGCCTAAATTTTTTCTAGGTCAAAATAATAATTTATTTTTCAAATAATAAGTTTATTTATGAGAACTGACTATCCCAAACAAAGTCTTAACAACAACGAAGTACTTGCTTGTGCCGCTATGGTCGAAGGCCCAGAGGACGTTGGGCTAGTTCAGTTCGAATCCTGACAAGGACCACGGCAGTGTCTGCTCACATACATTTGACCTCAAAATTCGACAAAATTTAAAACCACTGTACGGTTCCTAAAATTACGGGACCCAAATCTATTATTATTATTACCAGTTTTTAAAGATTTCCCAACTTAAGCTTGAGCTGCAAGAAACGTTGACTGCAAATCCAAATTCCAAAATCAATCCCTTCAGTCCTGCCCCTGCTCGTCTACATCACCGTCCATTCTGATAATTTGCTTAAATGCTGTCCTCTATTAGGCATTACTTTTGTAGTCATGTTCAAACGTTAACGGGAATACGACATTAAAATTGGTGGCAGCCGTAACTTCTGTCCCATTGAACGTTTGAATTCTCGTGTCCAACTAAAATAAGTCTGGTCTGGCTTTGGAATTAGCCTCTCATTAGGAATATCAATTCTAAGTAATTTTTTTGTATTATATAAAAAACATAACCTGAGCAATAAATATAAAAAACATAACCTGAGCAATACAAATTGTTACTCTCTTTTTTTTTTTCGAGATATTTCAGAAGGATTCTAATTATATAAATCATTCATATTTAAATTAATTCTCACTTAAATTTTTAAAATTTAAACAATTATACATATGAAAACGATTTCAACCTACGATGTCACTTAAACCAATAGTTACTCACTTTTAATAAATTGGACGGTGGAATCACCCAAATCGCACGTGCCGCCCATTAAAAAGTGTAACGTGTCCCCAGCTAGAGCATTACAAAAGAAGAGGAAAAAGATTGAAATAAATAATTAAAAATGGCCGTGTCTTACTTTTATGAAGGTTTTGTTTTTGTACTTTTACGCCCTTCTCTCTTCTCCCCCAGCTAGTTTGGAAAATCTCATGAGTTGACGGCAGGAAGAAGGGAGCCGCCTCTCTTCTCCGTCTCCATTCTTTCACCTCTCTCCCTGTGGAGTTCTTCATATTCCTCCGTCCGCTGGCACCACCTTTGGTCACCATCTCAGGTTGTTAGTCTCTCTGTCACCGTTACGTTTGGCAACTTTCTTTGTTTATCAATTATTTTCTGCTTCTTGTTGTTAACACCATCTAGTTTTCTTCTCATTTCACCGTTAGATGTGGAAAGTCTATACTTTTCTTCATGTATATGGTTAAGTTTATACTTTTAAGGGTAAATTTTGATTTTCTTTTGACGATTTTCTGTTTGTGTTATCGAAAGCATTTGTTATTGAGTTATAAAGAATTCTAGTGAGATACTTAAGTCAATACCGAAGAAAGCTATCTTGTATCTCATTTTATTCTTTCCATTAGCTTCACTCTGTTATTTGCGTGAAACTTCCTTGTTTGTTGGACTTATGGCTTGGTTGGCTATTGTGTAAGTGTCCAGCCCTCGGGCAGAATAATCCTTTCTTACTCACGAATTGAACATTTGATTTAGCGTTATTAGTTTTAGGGGTTTTGGCCACTAACATCCTTTTTGTTTTCTGGGTGATTGGATACAGAATGAAGGTGGAAAAAGAACCAAAATAGACGCTCATTCATGGTTAGGAGCAGTGGAAAATGCTCATTTAATATAGAAAATGCGTTTGTTTTACTATTCAAAGTTGCTTCTTGATTGTGTTCGTTTGCTTGTACTAATTTCTAGGGTTGTTGAAATAAAAAAGAGATACTCTTGTTTTCTTATATCCTGAATGGTAAACAGCATTTTGGACATTTGATGCTTTAAGTGCAGATCGATCATGTTGCGGGCTAAGCAGTTGACCAACCTTTCCAGTGCTGCCAGGTCATTTTTCATAAATGGAACACGATGTGGAGCTGCTGATGGTAGTTCTTGTACTTGCTGTGAAGATGAAAGCTGTGTTTCTAGAAATCAGCAAACAAGAAATGGTGTTCCGCGTGCCTTTCTCTCAAAACCTTCAGCTAGGGTAGAGAACTCATCTTCAGCAGACACATTAAAGTCTTTGGGTTCTCACAATGTGAGAATTCAAAACCCAACTTGTTTCCCACAAGTGCTATCAACTCCTAATTCTCTTGGAATATCAGATTATGCTGGTCATGCCAGTGGCATTGACACTATTGAAAATGATGCAACTTCTCATATGTCTGACCAACTTGTGAAAGCAGGTATTACAGCAGTTAATTTGATATCCGATTTGGTAAACTACAGACTACCCTTGACTGATGCATCAGGAGTAAAGTTACCTCAAAATTGTGTGGTTGATGGTGGCCGGCCATGTTCAAATACAAAATCTAACGTGAAAGCTATCAGGAAAGGTAACTTCACCACCAAAGTTTATTCAAAATCGTCTGCCGATGTTGCAGTTGGGTCAAATGCCATCAGGTCTTCTAACAATACAAAGGATAAAGGCAACAAATCAAATTTTGATAGAGGGTTCAAACGAGCTTCAAGCTCTGCTACTGGTGATACGTTGGAAAGTCATGTTGAAACTTCAGTGGCGTATGATAAGAAAAGGTCTATTCCTCAGAAATCCAAAGCTCAAACAAATTCATTCTTACCAAATCTTAACTGCAATCATCAGAATTCAGTTACAAGTGGGCAGAACTTCTATGAAGATAGAAAAACCTCAAGAGATGGTAGATTCGCAGATAGAATTGCTCCGGCTGCTAGGCACTTTCCAAGCAGTGGACATATTGTTGAAAATGTTTCCAATATATTGAGAAAATTGAGGTGGGGTTATATGACAGAGGAAGCTCTTGAAAAACTTGGTTACTTCATGGATGCATATCAAGCAAACCAAGTTCTAAAGCAGCTTCAAGATCATAATGTTGCTCTCGGCTTTTTCTATTGGTTGAAGCAGCAACCTGGTTTCTGGCATGATGATCATACTTACACTACCATGATAGGAATCCTGGGACGTGCAAAGCAGTTTTCGACAATTAACAAATTACTTGATCAGATGACAAGAGATGGATGCCAGCCTAATGTTGTTACATATAATCGTATTATTCATAGTTATGGACGTGCAAACTACCTGAAGGAAGCAGTTGACGTGTTCAATCAAATGCAGAAGGCAGGATGTGATCCTGATCGTGTCACCTACTGCACACTCATAGACATCCATGCTAAGGCTGGATTTCTTGATTTTGCCATGGAAATGTATTGGAGAATGCAAGCAGCTGGCCTCTCACCAGACACATTTACTTACAGTGTTATAATAAACTGCCTTGGAAAAGCAGGCCATTTAACTGCTGCTAACAAGCTATTTTTTGAGATGGTTGAACAGGGTTGTGTTCCTAATTTAGTAACTTATAATATCATGATTGCATTGCAAGCAAAGGCTAGGAATTATCAGAGTGCTTTGAAACTCTATCGAGACATGCAGGATGTTGGCTTTGAACCAGATAAAGTGACTTACAGCATAGTGATGGAGGTGCTTGGACACTGTGGGTATCTTGAAGAAGCAGAAGCAGTTTTTTCTGAGATGAAAAGAAAGCACTGGGTGCCTGATGAGCCTGTCTATGGCCTTCTAGTGGACTTATGGGGAAAAACAGGAAATGTTGAAAAGGCTTGGGAATGGTATCAGACCATGCTAAGAACTGGCTTGCTCCCAAATGTGCCCACCTGCAATTCTCTGCTCAGTGCATTCCTAAGGGTGCATCGATTGGGAGATGCTTATAACTTGCTACAAGGCATGGTGGAGTTGGGATTAAACCCTTCTCTGCAGACCTACACTTTACTTCTTAGCTGTTGCACAGAGGCAAGATCACCTTGTGACATGGGTTTTTGTTGTGAGCTCATGGCAGTCACAGGCCATCCTGCACATATGTTTCTGGTCTCTATGCCTTCTGCTGGACCTGATGGTCAAAATGTGAAGGATCATGTGAACAAGTTCTTGGATCTGATGCATAGTGAGAATAGAGAGAGCAAGAGGGGGCTTGTAGATGCAGTGGTTGATTTCTTTCACAAATCAGGCTTGAAGGAGGAGGCTGGGTTGGTTTGGGAGGTTGCTGCAGGAAAAAATGTATACCCTGATGCGGTCAAGGAGAAGAGCTCATGCTACTGGCTTATTAACCTGCATGTTATGTCCGATGGCACTGCTGTGACAGCTCTATCCAGGACCCTAGCTTGGTTTCGCCGTCGGATGCTAGTTTCAGGGGTTAGTCCCATTCGAATTGATATAGTGACTGGATGGGGCCGACGAAGCAGAGTGACAGGATCTTCCATGGTGAGGCATGCGGTGCATGATTTGCTGCATATGTTCAGCTTCCCATTTTTCACTGAAAATGGTAATTCTGGATGTTTTGTGGGGTGTGGAGAGCCTCTGAACAAGTGGTTACTCGAATCTTATGTGGAGCGTATGCATTTATTGTAAGGTTATTGCTGCAAGTATAAAAATTTTGGAGCAAGTCGATGAGGTGGATGATTTGGTTAATTTGAATATTCATGTGTTTAAGTTGCATCCAGATATAATATGATAAATGAGATATTCTTGCAGGCTTGTGTTTATAGTTCATATTTGGTGTCTTTGTCCACCTGAACTTGAAGGATTCATGAATCTTTTCTTTGTTTCGGGCCTGTCCATGGTTTATTGGTGATGCATAGCCATCAGACATTTGAAGAGCAATTTCTATAGGCCTTAAGAGGCTTTAAAGCAACCAGTGTAGTTTCCTTCGACTGTGTTGAAGAAGTTGGTGATGTCTCTCTTACAAATGCGACCAAAACTTCCTGCTGTTTTTGATTTGAAAATAAGGATAGATACTTGTCTCTGTAGGACAAGTGTAAAGAGAAACACTCAACTTCTTCCGTCGAAATCGCCTGCCTGGGAAATGATTTCAGATTCTGTACCTAATATAAATAGGGAGGCTGTAGTTGAATTAGAATCTCATATCATATCACCTTGCATTTCCCTTAATAATGGCAGAACTTGAGTACACTCGTAGCCAATCGCCACCCTACATGACTGCTCCGCTCAAATCTCCCTCCTCCATTGCCGTCTCTTCAATCCAAGTCTTTCAAGTAAAGTAGGCCTTCTTTTCTAAGACGCATGTATGCTCTCTGTGTATATAACCGGGGAGAGATAGAGAGATAAAGAAATTTATGCATGAGACAATATTCCCTAGTGCTGGCGAGAAACAAATTAACAAACATATGAGTGGTTATGGGGCATAAGAAGCGCGCTGCCGCTTCTCGCTCCAAGATGACGACGAAAACAACGGCCGATGAAGCTGAGTTGTTGACCAATCCTATTAATCCGACTCTCGCCGAGATCGACCCATTCATTTCTAAAGAATTGGACAGTTCGTCGTCCTCTGCAAGGCGACTGAGCGTTAATGACGCTTCGCCGTGGTAACCACATGAAAGCGCTTAGGCTAATGAAGGAATCGTGTTCCCATCACGGCGATAACTCTCCACACTCGGCTATTTACCGTGTTCAAGGCACTTGTGGTTTGAGAATACCTACTCAAATCTCAACTTATAATCTTTTATTGTTTGTATTTAAGACTCTTTCGGGAATGGTTTCGGAGAGAATACAAAATTTTTAAAAAAGCCATTGGTTGGTTTCTCACAAGAGCAAAAACATACGTGTTCGATTATTTGTTTAATTGTTTGTGAGATATAGCTTCGATTAAGACTTTATCAATTAGTATCAGAGTTATGTATACGAACTAGGAACGAATTGAAAACCTCGAAGTTAACATAGGTAATTTGCAAGACGGGATGAGAAGTTGTTTTGTGGATTTCATCATAAGTTCACTTGTGGATGACAAATTGGAAAAAGTTTCAAAGAATTTTCAACGGAAACACGAACAAGGTATGATTTCATATGATTCGTATTTTGTTTTACTTAAGTTAATCAATTATCAAAATTCACTCGAAATTTATAAAAAGTTTTTGTTTTCCGTTGCGCTTTTGATTTGATCACAATTGGATTCTAACGTTATATACTTTAAAAAATTGTACCACTAAAATTTGAAAGACTATATTATCAAAGTAAATGCTGAATCTTGGAATTACTTTTAACTGAATTTCTTACAATATCTATATTTCTTATATTCATCTTACGTTCCATTATTAGTTGTGTTGCCCAGCAATGGAATAGCATGGAAAATAAAATGAAATAAAAAAAAAAATCTGAAGACTCGTAACACAATATGAGTAAGTCAATTGTAAACTACCAAAACAAATACACGTTTTGACCATAAAATGTCCCAAAGATATCGGGACTGGTGGAACTTCCAACATATATAATGTCCCCAAGTCTTGATTACATTTGCATGCACTCGAAAAGAAACAACATCCCCCGCCAAATTCGCTCTCTCTCTTCAAATCTTTAATCCTTTCTGTTTTACTCAGTCTTTCACATCCAGTAAATCCGCTCATATCAGACCAGTTCAGCCTCAACAAAATGTTCTATCTATTTCAGTTTCAACAACAACAATAATCATCCCTCTCTCACTCTCTCTCTCATCTTTCACATTATTCTTCTTTATCAATTGTTTCTTATACAACAACAACACGTTTTCAACGAACTTTGATGCTACAAACATGACCCTAAAGGGTGGCACCCGCCAAGCTTGTGCTGCATGCAAGCACCAAAGAAGAAGGTGCACATCCGAGTGTGTTTTGGCACCTTATTTCCCAGCTGATCAAACTGAGATGTTCAGAAACGCTCATAAGCTATTTGGTGTAAGCAATATTGTTAAGATACTTAGAAATGTGGACAATTCTCAGAAAGCTGAGGCAATGACTTCCATTATTTGCCAAGCAAATATTCGTGATAGGTACCCTGTTCATGGATGTTTAGGCATGATCAATCATCTGAGGTACCAGATTTGGCAGGCTGAAGAAGAGCTTCGTGCAGTTCTTGCTCAACTTGAAATGTACAGGCAACTCCACCAACAGCAACATATTTCTTCCATTGCTGACGAAGTTCCATCGCAACTAGAACTAGGCATGGCTCCTCCTAGAAATGCCCTTCAACTCTTTAGCCACAATTCTCATCCATTGAACGCATTGACTGTGGCACGACAGCAATCCTATTCTAATAGCAGCTACGTAGGTTTCAGTTCTAGTTGCTTCGATTCCAAGGAAAATGCAGGGAATTCTTTGTCGGTTCAGCACCCATATGCTATTAACAGTGATCCCAATTTAATGGCAGTTCATCACTCTCATTTGGTAGCTTCACAGGCACAAGCTATCCAACAAGAAGTTGTTCAAGATTATGACGAGTTACACCCATTCTTCGACACCATTGACGACAGGCAATCCTACATCGATTCCAAAGAAGCCTATGACTCGAGGTACGCATAGAATTGGTATCTTTACAATGTTTCTATACTGTCAAGGATATGGTGTAACATTAATATTTAATTACACTGCAGCTCTGCAGAATCACTGAGGGACACAACACAATCGGTGGAGCATGTTGCAGAGAACGAATTGAAAAGTGCTGCTGCATGCTTCAGTCTTACCAGTGTCAATTGATGGGTCAGTAAAACAAGAAATGGAGAGAAAATGCCGTTTCTTCCATTCCAGGATAGAGAAATCGAATCCGAAGAACTATTACGAATCATGAGTGAGCTAGAGAGAAGTACATAAAGATTTCAGGGTCTTATTTTAAAATTCGTATCACAGAGAACAGTATTCCACAATTTTGAAGACACATTCCCCATTTTCTTCCTCAGGGAAATATGATGTAAAGTAGATATTTGCTTAGTTTCCTCCTGTAATCAATTAACTGTTGACTTTTTGTTTTTTTTGGGTGCTATTTTCATGGAATTGTATAATGTCAAGAAATTGCAGATATCATAAGATGGGTGTATAAAAGTGGAGTTTAGTGAGAGCCAGTTATGCTCGCAGGACCAACAGCGTAGAGGAGTTCAAAGTCTGGTTCTCTATTTATATATCCTGCTAAGGAAGAGTGTTCTTAGCTCTAACCGGAGTCTAAAGTTTCAAAGTTCCCTGATGTGTCATTCGTCAAAAACATATCAAATGGTAGATACCACAGTAAATGGATATCTTTCAGGATGAAACCTTGTTTTCCCGGATAGTAAGTCGTCTACGAAGAATATAACGCAAAAGGAAAAGAAACAAATGAGAGTTGGCTCATCTGGTATGGGTGCTGATTGTGGACTGATGGCCACAAAGAATGGAAGGAAACAAATTGCATCTCTGACACGATCATTCCACATCAAGAAAGTGAGAATGGAAAAGAAGAAAATTTTGCAGAACCTGGGAAATAAACGAATTGCAGGTACCGAATATCACTATGATAAATCCATTATTGGCATAAACAAAAATACAAAAGACTGCATGACTGCCAAAATTTCTGAATAGTATCATGTACAATAAAGGAGGGGTTCAGGCCGCACTATCGGCCACAACAGAACCATTCTTAAATTCTGGGTTTAGTTTCCACCAATATGATCAACAGAAGCGATAAATATCAAAGTTCATCTTTGCCAATCATTGATATTCTTAATTCTGGGTTTACTTTCGGCCAATGCAATCAACAGAAGCTATAAATATCAAAGTTCATCTTCACCTATTATTGACATTTGATTAGTGGAACTTAGATAACCCTGGTGTTGTAGGAGCCGCAGAATGGACATTTGTGGTAATGCCAGTGGAAAGGAGCAGTCCCTTTCTTCTCGCAATCATTACATAGAATGGCCTGCAATTCCTTAAAAAAAATAATACGCTAAACGAAAACTTAAAGCTCCGCTGCATGCTAAAACTAAATATGAGATCAACCTGATATGAGATCAACCTGAGTTTTCTCTGAATATTCATCTGGAATTTTCTCTTCAGCCAATAATGCGTCTAACATCTTGAAGTACACCTGAAACACAAATTTAGGAAACTAAGGACTAAACTAATGATTCTGATTTGCAGAGAATGGAGATTCAACTGCTTTGTAAAGTGCATACAAGAGCATAGAAACCATCATCGATGGAATAAACAGAAATTCTAGGTATTGGGCAGTGGATGATTGCCTAGCCATTGGCTTGTCTTGAGAATTGTATTCCGTTTCATCAAAGGAAGAGGTTTTTATATGTTTCTTTGGTGCTGAGCACATGTGTATTTCATAAACAAATAACTGCATTGGACAACTAACCTGCATGTCTCCAAGCGACTTGCTACAGATTGGGCAAGTATAGTTGGCATACGTGTAATCCTAGTAGCACCAGTGAAAGCAACAGTAAATTTGGGAAACATCAAAAATTTAAAGAAAGATGGAGATTCATCAGACCCAGGCACCTGAAAACATGTTGAATGCATATAATGACCGCAAGGAAGAGCCTTTACTGGATTGCTGGATGTAAATATGTCCTCATGGCAGATTGGGCAGTTGTCCTCCACACTTTTTTCTCTACATACATGTACTGAAAGGGATTTTGACATGCAGGCATTGCAATTCATGCAATGGAGGTAATCGATTCCCAATCCCTTCCCCACCCGGCAAAGATTACAGAAAGGGCAGTGATAAATTTCCCTGTTGAAATAGGCTGATGTTATGACGTTGAAGTGCAGAAAATTGGGAATAAACAGGTACGAAATTGAGTCCTAAACATTGCAACTTTTATAAAGTAACTAATTGCAATAAGCTAACAATTTATCAGAAGTGATTAAAGTAAAAAGTGGAAGTCATTTTGATTGCAATTTGATATGGATAGAGATATTAAAGGCACCACCTAGCATCATCAAACAATTTGCAGATCTTGCAGTAGTATCTTGCCATTGATAACTTATTGCAGGAAGCAGTTAAGCATGTCTGTCCAATTGGCTGAATAACCAAGCATCTCATGCACATCATCCCTCTGACAACTCTCCTGAACAAGTAGTAGAAGCAAAAGAAACAGAAAATGAAGGGATTTGGGTTAGGTAGTTATTAGAAAAATACTATAAATCTACAAACTACACGGATGAAAACTTATTCACAAATTCACACCTATCTACTGAATGATCAGCTATCTCATCATGGCAACGTATGCATGTATAAAGTTGGGTGCAACATTCCATGACAAGTTTGCAGTTCCTTTTGTAATGTTTGCAACCCAATGTTAGCTTTAGCGGGTCTCTATACGATGGACATTGACCTGGAATTCCTCCGGTATTACTTGAGACATATAGTTCTTCATGAGATATACGTTGACGAACAATCCAACGACTGAAAAGGTGTGCAGGCTACTGTTATTCCAGTGATAAACAGTACATACAAAAATGGTTAAAGATGCATTTAAAACGTGGTGACAGGTGTTAGTTCAAGAGAAGAAAATGTTTCCTATAGTTCAAAATATAGAAGATCTCAAATCATTATGGTTCTAAACTACATCCTCTGGTACGAACTTACAAGGTAATAACCAGTAAAACAAATATTGTCCATGAATTTGATGACAGTAAACTATCTTGATCGCAGTCCTACAAAAATCATGCTATTCTGTTATCTCCAGTAGAAGTATTAAGAACACAAAAATTTTGGAGACCAACCTCATCAGTAAGTTCTGCATTAGACGTGATTTTTTCTGACAATCAAGGGAATGGTCACGTGATACTCTCCTTATTGCAGCCTCGAGATTTTCTTGACTCAATGTCAAAAGGTGTTCATGCTGCGTGAACTTTGAAGTAGGTGGAGATGGCTGACCTGTTTTATTTATTTTATCTCTGACATCAGGCATCCTATTGCAATCCTTGTCAGAACCTTCCAATGGAAGTTTTCGATGTTCCAAAAATTCACTATTAATTTGATCTTCATGACAAACATCTTTCTTTTCGTCCGAATTGCTTTTTGTTAACATCTCTAGGTTTGTACCGAAGCAATCTTGCTGTGTAGCAATGATGCCTTCTTCACAATCTACATCTTCTTTGTCAAGGTCATTAGAAAGATATTTTGAGACAATCTCAAGTGGGTCTGTTCTACAAGAAGGACTCAACTCCTCTGCAATACGAGGAATATCATAACCTTCCCACCATTCTCTTAGCCATTCATCAAACATGGTATTCTTTGTGATCTTACGCAAGATGGACATCATGGCTTGCCGCTCTCCTGGAGTTAAAAAGCCAACTAGCCAAGGTATCATATCTTGCAAAGTTTCTGCTCTAGTTCTTCCTAGCATGTGGCCTATAATCTTTTCTTGCTCCTGCATAGAGAAGTATTGTCTACAGACGGTCCAGATTTCAATTTCTTCACGATTGATGTGATCAAAGAGCAACTTGTGTATCGCTATGAATTTTCTATGGAGTTTTACACACAATTGACTGTGCATCATAATTCTCTGGTCCCGCATATTTGAATTGGCACCCAAAACAGGAATTTGCAGTTCAGACAAGTCATTCAAAATGAAAGAAATTTTACTCAGGAGTTTAACTTCAAGTTTGTGGTCAAGGGTGTAGGACAAGCTAAGGTTTCGGACTTCTTCTTTAGCTTCCAGAACTGGAAATACAATTTCATCCTCCATATCACTATGGAACTGATACCGAGATCGCAGGAGATTGAAATGCTTCTGGAAATCCATGAGCAGGCCACTGTTTTCAGCCAATTGTGTTGAACTAAGAACAAGCTCATTCAGATCTTTCTTGAGAGCCTTGTGGAAGAAAAAAATGATATCTATGGCCAGTGGTTCATTACTGGAAGAAGTTTCTGAAATCTCTTCACCAAATAATTTGGAAGTTGGCAGGGATGAGTTTATTGAGTTAGGGAAAAACAAATGGAGATTTATTTCACTAGTGTATGATGTGTCATACGTCTTAGTTTTGTGGGAACCAGAAGATGAAGCAGAGAGTAACTTCTTTCCGTTGTTAGCAGAGAAGAGTTTGGCTCTAGTAATGGTGGGTTTTTTACACGGTTGCCTGTTCAAGGGAGAGCATCCATTAGCTAGATTGATATGCTCAGACAGAAAGGAAAATCGACTCTGAAACATATTCTGGAAGTAGTCGCTAAAATCTTGAGCAGATATTTTCCCTGAATAACCCATGCGATACCACTCACGTAAGAGGGATAGAAAACTGTTGACTGAAAAATCTGCCTGGCTTATGATATGAAGAATAGACCTGGATTCATTCTCAGAGAGATTGGCTGCAAACCAAGTTGTTGCGCACTTTAACAGTCCTATTGGCATCATATGAAGGCTCATATAAACAATCTGCCGCTGCATTTCAGGGCTGCAGTATTTGCTTATAAGGGGAAAAACCTGAAAAAAAGTGAAAGCTGATTACTAATTATAGACCGGGACCTTATTCAAGATTGCATCCGCTCTAAGGTGAAAGTTAAAAGGTAAAAAGGAAAATACCTCTGTTTCTTGAAAATGAAACTGTTCAGTAATTTCAATTGCAAAATACTGCAGTTCCTGGCAAAAGGTCTCAACAAAGCTGGGAAAAGGCGTACCATCTTGACCATCATGATGAAACAAAAGGTGTAAACTCTCTATACGTTTTTCAATGGATTGCACTTTGAATGAGGGTTTAACATGGTCTTTTGCAAATTCAATTACCACAGGATAGAAAAACATCCTTAATGCATTCCTGTTACCAGAAAACAACCTGTCAGAAATATAGAAAATGCACTGAAAAATAACGGTAACGAGGATCAAGAAAGAGATAGCAGTGACACAGGAAAAGTAACTGTGGATTTTATTATAATTTGTGTTAATAAAGGACATGCTTCAGCAGCCATTAAATACCTGTAAAAGATAATGACATCAGCATGAAATTTTACCCTCGCAATTATTGAATTCATGTTCACAGAACTGGTCAAGTATCTAGATTGGTACATCACCTCCATGATTTCTTTCAAATCTTTCAAGATTGTGCAGTGCCAAAGTTGAAGATATCTAACCAAATTGCTTTGAACATTCCTTTCAATGCTGGGTATGTTCTTCCAATTCCAGATTTCTTTATGAGGCCACATAAAGAGGACCAGTTTCACTTCTTTTTGCAATTGCAAAGATCCATTAGGTTCTTGCTTTTTAATCTTGGTAAAACACTCAAAATTTGATTGATCATCTCTATAAAGCCAAGAAAGGACCACCTTCAAAAGAAAAGTTTGAAATTCTCAACAACCATGAAATTTATTAGAATTAAAAAAGGAGTTCAACCCACTACCTCTTGCAGTGACTTATCCTCAGGCACAATTTCTCGCATGCAAAGTTCGACTTCCACTTGTTTTTCATGAGACAGGGTTCTCATAATCCATGGCAAAAGATCCTTTATCAATATTATAGGAACACTGCTAAAAAACTGCCACACAAGAGAAGCTTGCTCCTTGGGAGAGAAATGCTGCATAAGTAATCGAAAAACCTGCATCCAGTGCATTGATAACGTAATTATGTAGAAAAACTCCAATATTCAACTAAAGGATCTTTTCTTGAAACAATTAAGAAGCATTTAAGTAATCGGAAAGGGAGCCCCTTTCCTTTGGTCATGAAATTTACAATCACTGTTATCAACTTCCATCTTTCATCCTAACTTAGGAACCTTGGCTAAGTACCTAATGATATCATTTGAAAAGGTGTTTACCAGATGGATTCATGGAAACTTGAAGGCTACTGTAAGTCCATATCAGATATCACTTCATGAATGAAGTTGACCAGAATCAACAAATAAAAAAATTCATTCAGAGAAAAGCTTATTGTTTTAGCTAAAACATTGAAAGAAATTGAGAAGTTTATTTAACTACTTTATCTTATGAACATCAATAGGCAATTGATAACTGCCCTCTTCTGGCTGTGGTGAGTTTTGGCAATCTCTCTTAGACTTTATTTAAAGAAGGTAAGTATCTTTTACTGGCTCTTATTCAAGTCTCTGTCCACATGCAGGGAGTAGCATCGAAATCTTTTAAGTATATCAGCTGAAAAATTATGCAACATCGCAAGTGGGTAGACCTACAATACTGCAGGAAATGGAATATTACTAATTTAAAGTGATTGTCCACATCGGAAGGAGGCTTCACTAAGTTTTCTTTTCTCAACATAATATAAAATTGTTGTTCGACTAAAAGAGCCATATGGGGTAATTATCCATTAGTTTTCACAGCTTGATAAAAAATTTTCCATATGACAAAACGTCGATGTCCCAACTTGATGAAAATTTTTCTGTATGATAAAATGTTATGTCCTATGAACAATTTTAGAATTGAGAATCCAGAACATTTCATAGAGGAATATTTAAACAGAAATTGAATAGGAAGAGGAAAGCAGTAGTTTTTTATATAAGTTATTCACAAAAGAAAGAAAACACTACCTGCTCCTCTTCTTTCAGCATATTATGGAAAATGGAATACTGCATGGTGCTGATACACAATACGAGATCTTGAAATGGTTTAACACCATTTTCCTTTCCATCCATCAATACATCCAAGCAATGGGAAACAGCCTCAATAGCGTCATCTATGCTTCTATGTTCTAACATAAAAGTACACACGACATTTTCAGTATAAGCATTCAATTCTGAGAAGATGACCTGCAACAAGAAAACGCCTTCAGTCATCTAATCATATACTTCAACAGAAACCGAAAACTGAAGAGTAAGGCAATAGAGATAAACTATGGAACTCAATAAATTGAAATCTGATTCCCAAAAATTACATCATGAAGCAAAATAACAAACTCCACACTACTCAGATGCCTAAATATAGAACTTATACATGTTTCTTCATTCAAAATAAGTTCCAAAGGTAGATACCCACTACCTTTGTACCTATAACTTTCTAGTTAGCACTACTCAGACTTGTCAATTAAGAGGCTATTCTTAATTGATTGCATAAATAAAACTTGTTCCTTAGTAAGTACTAAAAATAATCTGTGCAAGTAATCTGGCTTACTTAATGTTAACTTTAACGAATATGTATCAAGTCAACGCCTTTATATCGATAAGAATTAGCTACCTTATATGCTATCAGTATCAAAACAAGAGACGAACAATCAGGAATAACCACAAAACACATATTAAATGGGTCGTTTCGTAAACAACAAATGATGGTACAAAGCAAAAAGCAGATCAAGAGCTTCACCGACCTCATCTTCCGCGGCACAGTGATACTTGTGAGCAAGTTTGAAGAAATCGAACCTCCGGCGAAGCTCAACTACAAGCTCGCGGGAGGAGGATCCACTCTCCGACGCGGTAACCGCCAGCTGGAGGAAGTCTTCGAGCTCCACTCGAAGGGCTTGGTGGAAAAGAACGAGCAAGAGCACGGGAGCATCCTGAAGCGGGACGTCGGAGAAAGGAGCGGCATTATTAGCCGAAGAGTCGCCTCCGCAGCCGTCGTCGCCCATGCAAGGGAGGAGGGAGCAACATGAGAGGAGAAGAGAAGGCTTGGCATTGGTGGTGGAGCGACGGATATAACGGTATCTGTTATCGTAAGATATGTGTTTGTTTGGGAGTGCCTGCTTCGTCTATGAAGCTCCAGAAATAATTTAAAATTCGAAGTTCTTCTAATCAATTTTTTACAGAGCTTGAGGAGGACGTCGTACCAACGGCCAACGGTTTCTGTGCCTTTTTTTTTTCCCACGTTGACAATTCAGCCCCACGCGCCTGTGCATGTTTTTGATAAGATAAATCAATCAATCAATCAAAAACTAAGAAAAAAAAAAGTAAGATAAAATCATAAATCTTTTCCTTTAAGCGATCGTTTGTTCAGGTTAATTATTTCCTACCAATATTATTAAATCTTATCTATATACTTATATAAGATTTATATAATTATGTGGATAAAATTAATACAAGATTAGAACACCTTAATAGAAATAGGATGCTCCAACCCTTTAAACACACCTCTTGCTTTAGTTTAAGAAAAATAAAATAAGATACGATCATAAATCAATTATTATTTTCTTTAAACACGGGCATTACTTCGGTTTATTATATTCAAAAGCCTCAAATTATAAAAAAATCTTTAAAATTATTTAGATAAACCTTTTTACAAAATTGCAAACACCAAAGAGTCAGAAGATTCAAAAGATCATCCAATTTCATCTTATACTAAGGCTAAAGAAAAACTTTATTCCATCAAAAGAAAATGAACTTGAAAGAGAACCTATGTTTATGGCAAGGCCCAAACTTAGGTAAGGGCAAAAAGGACACTTACTTAAGGCCTATTCTCATAAAGAATAAAATAAGGCTTAGTCTTGACCTTCATAAAAAAACAAAATAGGGTTTACTATTAACCCTTATAAAGAGTAAAATGAGACAAAACAGGATGCAGTTCAGTTTTGACTCCCGTAAAGAGTAAAATGAGACAAATCCTCTTAGTTTTTTTTTCTTTACATGTTTTTTCTTTTGATTTTTTTAGTCGTTCTCTAAATCTTAATGTTAAGAATTAATGCAACTCATTAAAATCTTCAATTGTATCATATGAGGGGTTTAAGGTAGCCTCTTTAATAATAAAACTATGCTTTTAAAAGTTTACATATTTATATATTGTTGATTTATGATGACCCCATTTTTTATTTGCCCAAGACTTATAAAACATTAGAAAGCTACCATACAACAAATACTTTTTCATTTGATCCTTATCCATATCTCTAACTCAACTTGATAACTCTGTAGCTTTAACACAGATCAGATGACTGATCTTTCAAAGTTATCCCAAATCTCAATAGTCATTCCAAATTCTCTTCCACAACCAACAGGGAAAGAGTTTGAAGTGGAATCAAAGCTTTAATAATTCGTTAGTTAATTTATAGATGTGAGGAATGTGGTGAATAATCTTAGAGACCTAAGATGGCAAAGACTTTTTCTTTAATGTAATAGAATTGAAGCAAAATTATTAAAGAGTGACAATTAAACTTAATTTTTAAAGTTCAACTCAACTCAATCTAAGATGACAAGTATCATAAAAACTTATATAAATATAAATATATATATTATAGAATTGGAGAAAATTATCAAAGACCTCATATAACAATTAAACTTAAATTTCAAAGTT
>JAOTAZ010000006.1:28204333-28220684 GCA_025629785.1 Erythroxylum oxycarpum
AATTATTCATTAAATAACTATAAAAATTATATATATAATTCATAAAATAAAGCACTTTTTAAACAAATTTTATTTCAAATTTTATATTTTCCTAAAATATGTACTTCAATCCAACTTTCTTTGTATTGAAACTTTTTGCAGAAAGACTAGGCGAGAAGGAGTACTTTATCATTTAATTAGCGATCATCCCGTTTTGTGGAAGTTTGGAAAGAGTCATAATATATTAATTTTTTTTTGTATTTTTACCAAAAAAAATTATGTCTGTAATTTAAACTTGTAATTTTATAGTTATAAAAGGAACAACTTTGCTAGTTGTTTATATTAATACATTGAAAATTAGTCATTAAATATTCACAAATTAAGTCCTAATTATTAAAACTTAATAATACACATTTATATTATAGATAAGTCTGTAAAAATTTATCAATTATAATGTTATTATTAAATTTCATTAAATAAACATTAACATTAAGAATTAATTAATAAATATTAGAATGTTGAAATTTTATTTAAATTTTTATAAAAAACTTAAATTTGAATCACTTCACGTTTTAGATCTAGTTGAATCCGACTCTTAACTTGATTACGGCAGAGCAGCGATAAGGAGTTAAAAAACAATTGACTTAATAAGATTCAACCAAAAGCTTTTATGTGCATGAGACCGCAAAACACATAAGCAAAGCCAAAAGGGGAAGGTACAGATCAACTATGGTTTACAACAAATGAAACAGCATAATTTTGCAGGATCACAATAACTTAGCTTTAACTACATTTGCTTCATACAACTTGCTAACAACTACTAACACATGCAAACATAATGCTTAGTGTCATCATCTCATGCAAGGACTTAGCTATAGCAATGCCTAACGAGATATCAATTAATTATTGGTTTTTGCCATCTCAGTCAGTTGCATTACAAGACATCATCTCCCAGGGGTTTGAACTGAATCTTTTCGACCTTTGAATTGATGGACAAAAGATCTTCACTCAATTGAGAAGATTCTAGCTCAAGCTCATTCAATCTAGCAGTTGCTTGAGCAATTCTTGTCTTGGTATCAGCAACTGCCTTTTCTTTCTCTTCCAAATCCTTTGTCATAGATTCTAGTTCTCTCTTTGTTGACTCCATAGCCTGAATACAGTTGATTCTTGATGCCTCAGTGGTTTGATGCTGGTTATTGAGCTCCATGGCTTCTGCAAGTTGATCGAGTATGCCGCGAAGCCAACTCACATCAATTCCTGCAGACTCTACATCTTTAAGAACAGCCAACATTTCCTTAATTTTGGACTTTGTCAACTGCTTGAAAGGAGTGGACTGCAGTTCCTGAACCACAGAGCAGAGACATTCTAAATAATAAGCTCGAAGTGAAGTTGACTCCAACCGGCAATTGGCTGCTATGTCTCCATATTTTTCAAAAATCAACCCCAAAATAGAGGCCACATTTGCTCTCACATGATATTTTCCTACTGGGACACAGGAATCAGAAATAACAGATCGAATCTCATCCCCGTCACTGTCTTCTGAAGCATGAGAAATGCCTGAAAAGGAGAAGTCCATGGACTTAATAATTGAACCGGTAGTAACTTCTTCCACATTCTCTGCAACTGGAGAAGAAGTTTCTTTAGGTGATATATGGCCTCCTTCCTGTTCAATTGGTGGACCTATAGCAAAGCAACTCAAGCTAATCTTGGTAGGAGTTTTGGGTCCATCAGGCTTCCAGAAAGGGAAAGATAAACAGAAAACAAGAGGTAAGTAAATGACATGCATAAAAATAAAAGACTCTTCACAAATGAGACAGCAAGAGAGCTACCGTAATATGCCCTGATACAGGCATTATTTCAGAAGATTGAACTTGCCCTTGGTCAAAGGAATGATTCCTGGAGTGACTTTCCTCAGAAGGATGCAGAGAGGAAGAGAAAGATTGGCTGTTCTCTGATCCCACCTTCTTTTCCAGAGAATAAGGTGAACGAGGTGATGGAGTTCCATTTGGATATGGTGACTGGATATTATTAGCCACTTCTGCAGACTTTGGCTGGGACTCGGATCGCTTCTGCTTTCTTCCAAAACTGTCAAGTTTGAGGAAGCCTGCAATTAAAGTAAATCAATGAGCAACTCCCATCAAACAGTTGGCTAAAATCAGGATTTATACTAGGGAGATGAGGATCGCCAAACCCTATAGGTTTTTACTATTTCTAAACGTTATGCTTATAGTAAACTTGATTTAAACAACACAATTATTCTCTCTCTGTCTCACACACACAAACGGAGAAATCCAAGGACATATGTATTGAGAGATAACTTTACAGAACACAAAATATGCTGCCTCAAACCCCGTTTACTGCTAAACTCACGGGCTATAGTAGAGACTAAAGAATACAATGGTATACATTCTTTCACTAAACACAAGAAAGTTCAATCAAGGCTTTCCTAAAACCTTGATTTTGATGATCCACAACAGAATGTACAAATTTCAGTACCTATACCAAATCTTTTTCCATTGAGTGACAAGAATGACATCCTTTCTGCTTAAGGAGAGGCCGCATATCCTCTTTGCCACTCCTATAAAGTCCTTTTAAGTGTGACTGTTGTTTCAATTATGATGTGCTTATGCAATTTCTACAATCACTTCACTGCATTCTCCACTTTTCCGTTCAGCCTAAGCCTCTCAACCCCAACTGAACATTGTTTTTTAATCTTTTCAAAGAATTCTCTCCAGATAGTCCAGTAAAAGTATGTCATTTTGAGAAGGGGAAAGAACCTGATTTTTTTCCAATCCCCTGACGATCTGCTTCAGCATTTTTGTAATCACAATATTTGTTACACTCATGGAAGGGGTTAGATGCTTTAGGGCAAGATTTGTCTGTCCTTCTTCCTCCATCCATGCTTTTGGTACCATCTTTGGTAACGTAGCGCTTATCTAGATAGAGAAAATGATGAAATCAAAAGAAGATATTACACCTTGTTTTAGGAGATATTACAAAACCCCACTACTCAAACATTTATTAGTCCAGTAAGGAGCAATAAACCCTGTCTCTCCATAATCTCACACATTTCATGGTGGTTGAGGCTTGAGGATAAAGATAGATGTGACATACAAATTCAGAAGAAAAAAATTAAGGAAGCAGCAAACTCTGTGCTTAGAAGCTAAAGCTGATTGATGTTAAGAGAAACGACTGCTGTGGTAAAACTGCAAAAGTCATAATCAGATTCCAATCCAACTCTTAATCAGATCCCAGTCTAACTGACCAAGCTAAGTAAGAAAGTGAAAAGCCATCTCTCAGCTAAATCTCCTTCAAAGCTTGATTTCTGCAGTTCGAGAAAAGATTCTAAAGCAAAGACTAGCTAGAATACAGGCACCTATAAATGGATTCATGACAATCAAGACAGAGAACTATAAAAGCCTGAAGAACTTGCTGGCTTTAATTGGGTAAAAAAATTGTTAAAATTGAAAACCCCTCTCATCATAGAATAAAACACAAAAGCAGCATCTTCCAAGATGGTAATAGGAGTAAGTACCTGATTTTTTCTTTTCTTTCCGTCCCTGGCCTTGTGCTATTTGCTCCAGGCAAGCCACCCCGCATTCATGGTAAGGGTTGGCAGCATTTACGCATTCTGGATGTACCCTTCCATTGTAAGCCATCTCTCTATCAGCTTCTAGCACTGAAACCAAAGCAATATGATCAGTTCACATAACAGATAAAAAAGAGAAAGAAAACAACTCTGGCTATCTTGATTCTTCCACTATTTTGAGGTTGGTTTTCCAAATCTGAACAGAATTGGTACCTATTTCCAAATTGAAATTCCTGAGTTAAAATTGGATGAGGACTATTCTCAAATTACCAAAAAACAATCAAAATATTAAAGCGACACTTTAAAGAATCTTTTTGCCTCCATTATCATAAGGACCCTGAAAATTTCACAGATAGCAAGACTAATAAACAATAGTCAATCACCCGGCAAGCATCAAAGAGAGAAAGATGTCCAAAAGACATTTTCTCAGAAACAACTAAGAAACCCGATACGCACCCAAGAATTTGGATCCTTTCCCAAAAGCCGAGGTCAGTTGAGGTAAGAAACTACCAAACCGCGTTCAGGACATGTCAATAAACGATAATTATCTTTAAAACACCAGATCTCAAAACTTAATTTCTCTTGCTTATCCACTTTCCAGGGAAAAATCAAATCAGAAGTCGGAGAAAAGACGACTAATCCTACAAAAAAGAGTAATTGCAAGCTGCTCATTTATCAGGCATCATTGAATGAAATTTTTTCAACCCAAAAGTAAAGGTAACCTTTTTACAATAACTTTCTCCGTTTATCCTACCTTGCTTAACCTCTTTATTAATCTCTCCAAGCAACCAAAGAAGGAAGGCCACAAAAATAAAACAAATGATAGAAAATGCCAGATTCTAGAAAATTCTGATTGCGAAGAACTGTACTTACAGGCAAGCAAATGCATGCAAACACTTGTAAAACAGATATCAAAAGAGAAAGGAAAGGAAACCCACAACAACAAGTGGATATCAGGAATTGGAGAAAGAGAACCTAAGAAAGTTAATCAAAAGAGAGAGGAAAGGAAACCCACAACAAAAAGTGGATATCAGGACTTGGAGAAAGAGAAACTAAGAAAGTTAATTAGAGAAATTACACTGGCTCCTGCTGTATGTATTTGACCATTCTCTTCTATGCACACCTTCTTTTAGTATTTAATGTCACCCTCTTTGAAAAAAGAAAAGCTGTTATCTTTTCAGTTTGTCCACATGTTTGACCAGCGCGCAGCGCACTGATGAAAACAGTGAGAACGAGTTTACATGGGAGTAACTGATATAGAATTCACCTAACCCATTTGCAGAGCAACAAAGGCACATGACACGTGCTTTTGGTTGAAATTGTGAGGTCCTTTTAATGCTGTTTGTGGTTAGTAGTTGGCCTCTTTACATGGGATCAGATTTTTTGACATCAGATTTTCTGTTTTAGTTATAAGATTTTTTACTTTGGTGCAGCTGTGTTCTGTGGTTGCGCCATTTGTCGTTTCCTGGTGAGTTTTTTGATATGGAATCTTCGCTGTACGCAACGCAAGTCCTGAATGATTGATTTGATATGATGAGAGTGGTGTCATCCCTATAAAATTGGATGGCTGTCCTGGTAGTTGACCATTAAACGTTGAAGTATCAGTTAAATTGTGAGATAATTTTTCTATCAACTCAAATTAAGATTATGGGAAAAATTATTATAATATCAAGATAGATACTAAGGCAGGCCTTAAATATGTAGCATGAAGTTAACATTCAATGCATTTAGAAGCTTCCCATTGGGTCAAATACCCGTTTGATACTCCAATATCCATTGACATAGCAGCTTCTAGATAACCGTGAGTAATTCCATTTGAAGAATCGATTTTTCAAAGTTGACAAAACTAAATCCGGAGAATTCGCGAACAATTTATGACAATAATCACTTGGTAATGATGCAATATGAAGGGTAGTCATTAAACGACGGCCGTATACTTTTTGTTTGTCTTCCCTTAAATTGAACGATTAAACTAAAACAAGAAGATTAGTATCACATGAACATTGACAAGTGTAAGAACGGTGGCAAAGAAATGTCCTATTGCTACATTATCACTATGTACCTACCTTAATTATAAAATAGCTTATACCCTTTTGCTGACTCCTTTGTTTGTATCGATGTAGCCGTCCTCCTTTCCCTTCCAAATAAGAACAACAAAAGGAAGCGTTTCGAATTTCAGGGAAGATTAAAGATTAGATCGATTAGTGCAATACGTTTCCATTAACCACACATTACTGGATTTTGTTTGATAATTTAACAATGGAAAGATCAGAAAGTCATAGCAGTAGTAGCGTACATTATTTGACACCGAAGAATATTCCAAGCAAATCATGGCTTCTTGCTGTCAATCTTGGACTTCTACATTCACTCACGATGAAGAAAGCCAATTCACAAAAGCCTTCACCGACATGGTCCAAATTTGATCCCACAAGCTATATGATTTTAAGATTTTTAACCAAAACCTGTCATCATCCCGGCCCGTTAATTACATGTGAACCATTAGAAAAAAACAAATTACCGTTAATAACATGTGAGGCCATAGAATTTTAACTCTTTCGACCTTTGAATCAAACCTCATTAGCTTTGATGCTTATTTACAAAAACTGGAAAGAGCCTGATGGAGGCCTATAATTATAACGTTGTAACTAACGGGAGAGATTGGAAAGTCTAGCCTAACTCCTAACTTTAATTGATGATTGTTCTAATTGTAAAAAAATAAAACTCTCTCTCTCTCTTTTTTTTTTTGTTTTGGTTACTTGACTACCAGAACTGAAAGCTAATGACTGATAAGGATGTATAATTAATGAGAAAGACATTCCAGGTCTTGCCTAATCTTTAGGAGTCCAGCTTTAACAAAACCAATCTATCTTTTCCCTCTCATTTAATGAACAAGAGTGAGTCTTCTTTCCCTTAAATCTCCTGTCTCCATTTCTCAACTAAACTGACACAAAATTCCTACCAAAGATTCCAAGTGGACTTAGTTGCATTGCATACCAAGTTAGACAACATATATGATTTATTAGCGGATAGTCAGTGGCGTACCTATCTTCTAGTTCTTCTGACAAGTTTTAAAACTGACAATGAACTCTTGTCACTGTAGCGTAACCATAGGCATGACAAGACCACATGCCTATGAACCACTTCTCAGGTTCTTGTTCCGGCCTTTCTTCTGGTGAGAGGTAACGCGATTATAGTATACAAATGGGGATGAACCGAAAATTGACAAGAGTCAACTGACAACATAATTATGATTGCTTTAGATGGGCAACCATCCAGACTTTTGGTGTTTTTGAATTTGCATAAACATCACGTCATACCTTAGGAAAAAACTAGGTCTTTATCACGGAAAACTCTTATGAAATGCAAGAGTGGGGTACGGTCTGGGGAGAAAGCCAAGCCGCCGGTTGGAATCTGCATCCCCTTTTAGTCAAGAAGGTCAAAAAGCTCTGGGCTCCCGTCTTATGTGAAAAAAGGCTCAATAGTAAGCTTGTAATGGTTTAGGTAGTCAAGAAGGTCAAAAGGCTCTGGGCTCCCTTCTTATATGATAAAAGGCTCAATAGTAAGCTTATAATTGTTTAAGCCTAAACCATTATAAAAGAAGAAGAAGAAAGAGAGAGAGTGAAAGACGTCGAGAGAAATAGTTGCATAAAACATACATATCAAGTAATCTAGATGAGTTTCAAGTGCTATTTAAGAGGTCATTGGTGATTGTTTTTGTAAGGAGAAATTGATTTTCTCTATATTATAAGAATCTTGAAATCAATAATTTTCTCATGCCTAAATTTGATAAAGAAAACATGATACCTTATCTGCATCGAAAATAAAATTAGTTTCTCTCCCCTTCTACCTTTTCTTTTCTCTATACACTCTTTTTAGATGAATGTTTGAAGTTATTCCTAAAACACATATAATAGGCAGAGATTTGACCAATTTTATGTGTCTTTTTTTAATTTGATTTGTCCATCAAGTATTAATATGTCATTAATTAATGGATGATATTTTTCTATATTATATTTCCCTAATAATATCATATTGAGTTATTAGCTTCAATCCCTAAGTTTTAGGCTATTTGAAAAATTGCCTTACGACAACTTCCAGCAGTCTCCTACTTGGCTTAAAATTAGATGAAACTAATGCATAAGTATGATGCATTTACAATTAAGCACCAAAACTCATCCTTAGAAAAATATTATAATGATCTAAATATGATAAAACACTAAATGTGGGTTATAGCGGTTATATATTTATTACATAACATACTTCCTTCCATATACCACAAACACCAGTATTTTACCATTTTAGACCTATAAATGACACATAAATTTCATCATGGTCCATAGTAATGTTTTTAGTAAATTCAAATTATGACATGTCATAATACAATTATGCGCACTTTATAAGTAGAAACAATAAATGGTGCAAGAAACATATCAACGAGCTCAAAGTGTCAACTTCATTAGCTACATCATTCAAAAGGACAACCAAGTCCCATTCTTTGTATATGTTTTTTAAATGTCTTTGGTTGTAAACCTTTAGTTAATGGATCTACTATCATGAGATCTGTTCTAATATGTTCAATAGACACTCTCTATTTTTGAACCTCTTCCTTAACAGCAAAATACTTTAGGTTTACATGTTTGGCTCCTTTTGAGTATTTGTTGGTTTTGGGGAAGAATATTGCTACAGAATTATCACAATAAATTTTTAGCGACTTAGTAATGGTGTCGACAACCCTAAATCCTTAAATAAAGTTCCGCAGCCATAATGCATGTATTGTGGCTTCAGAACATGCCATAAATTCTGCTTCCAAGGTGGATAAGGCAATGACAGATTGTTTAGCACTTTTCCATGATATTGCTCCTTCGACAAGAAAGAACAAATAACCATAAGTTGACTTTCTGTTGTTAATGCATCTAGAAAAATCTGAATCTGAGTATCCAATCGCTTCCAAGTGATTAAATCTTCTATATATGAACATGTAATTCTTTGAGATATTTTAAAACTTTTTGTACAACTTCCCAATGATCAATTCCAGGGTTACTTTGATACCTACCTAGCATTCCAATTGTAACAGTAGTATCCGGTCTTGTACAAGTTTGCACATAAATTAGACCTTCCTTAACAGAAGCATAAGGAATTGATTCCATTTGCTTTCGCTCTATATCATTTTACGGACATTGCATAATAATAAATTTATTTCCTTTTTAAATCGGAACAGTTCTAGAAGAACATTTATGCATATTAAATCTCTTTAGAGTTTTTTCAATATAGACTTTTTGAGATAATCCCAACAGTCCTTATGATCTATCACAGAATATTTCAATTCCTATCATATAGGATGCCTCGCCTATATCTTGCATTTCAAAATTCTTTAGAGATAATCTTTTGTTTCATGCAATATACCCAAATCATTAGTCGCAAGCAAGATATCATCAACATATAGGGCTAAAAATAAAATTTTGCTTCCTGTAATCTTTCGGTGTATACAACAATCAACAATATTTTCTTCAAAACCAAAAGAGGTGATGATATCATTAAACTTAATGTACCATTGCCTAGAAGCATGTTTGAGTCCACATTTTGATTTCTTAAGTTTACACATCATATGAACTTTTCCTTCAATTGAAAAACCTTCAGGGTGATTCGTATAAATTTCTTTTTTAAGGTTTCCATTCAGAAAGGTTATTTTCACACCCATTTAGTGTAACTCTAAATCAAAATGAGCTATTAATGCTATAAGAATACGCAATGAGTTGTTTTGAGACATATGAAAATGTCTCTTTATAATCAATACCATCCTTTTGAGTATATCCTTTAGCAACAAGTTTAGTCCTATATCATTTGATATTGCCATTGAGTCAAGGTTGGTCTTGAAAACCCATTTGCACCTAACTCGTTTGGAACCTTTTGGCAATTCAATGATATCCTAGACTTAGTTATCATTCATGGATTTTAACTCTTCCTTCATGACGTCAATCTATTTTTCTAACTCAGCATATTCTATGGCTTATGAAAATGAAATCGGATTGTTATTAATGCCAATATCAAGATCTGATTCTTACAAATAAACTTCATAGTCACTTGAAATAGCTGATTTTCTTGTTCTTTAAGATCTTCTTAAATGTATTTTTTGCGACTCATTTGCTTCATATCTGTGTGAGTTAGTTTCTTCAAGGGATATTTCATTATTTAAATGTTGTTCATTGTTGTCAATATGTTCTTCAACAATTGGAACAACACTTTGAACAACAATGGACGAAGGAACACTTATAGATAAAGGAACATTTATCTTTACTTCCTTTATGTCCACAGTTTATTGTTCCTCACTCCCACTAACTTCACCATTTTCAATAAAATATATACCCTTTAGATTTCTCTGGATACGCAATAAAGTAACCAGATAATAAACTTTTTCTTCTCCTGAGCAACACCAAACATATAGGTGCGTTAAATTAGGTTTCCTATTTATACATAACTCGAAAGGAGTGTGTGAACTGCCTTACTAGGAACCCTATTCAGCAAGTACATGGTTGTTTTTAGCGCATATATCCACAAGAATGTGGGTAATGATGAATTATTCATCATGCTCCTAACCATATCCATCAAAGTTTTGTTACACCTTTCTGCCACATCATTTTGTTGAGGTGTGTATGGCATAGTGTATTGTGTACATATGCCATGTCTTTCAAGAAGTTTAGAAAATAAACCTAGACATTATCTTGTTTCATCAAATTTTTCCATAATATTTACCACCTCTATTAGATCTTATGATTTTCACTTTCTTGTTTAATTGCCTTTTAATCTCATTAATGTATACTTCTAAAGCATTCACTGCTTGAGATTTTTCTTTAAGTAAATAGACATATCCATAACGTGAAAAATCATCAATAAAGGTGATAAAATATTTTTCTCCACCAAAAGATGAAGTATCAAAAGATCCACGTACATCAGTGTGTATAATTTAAGCAGCTCCTTTTGACTCCTTTCTTGTTATGTCTAGTTTACTTTCCTTTAATGCAATCCACACACAAACCAAGATCAGTAAAATCTAGATTATGTAGAATCTCATTCTTTCCTAATCTTTCTTTGAATACATGACCCAAACGTTTATTCCATAAAAAAGTTGAACTTTCATTAAGCATACTACGCTTAATTCCAATACTTTGATGTACAGTAAATAAGGATTCAGAAAACTGATAATCAAGTTTCAATTTATATAAACCATCGATAAGACTACCATAACCAATAAGCATAGAATTCTTACATAAATTGAAACAACTATGTTCAATAGTAAAATTAATACCATAATCATCCAACTTTGAAACAGGAATATGGTTCCTGAAAATTAAAGGTACATAAAGAATCTTTAATAGGTCTAAATAATATCCAGTATTTAAGACCAAACGACAAGTCCCTATGCCTTCAATTCGAGCCTTGTTTGATTTCTCATATATAGGAAATTCTTAGTTTGGCTTGTGGTTTGGATCGTAAAGAATCCCTGCATTATATTGGATACATAAGTAGTAGCTCTAGAATTAAGCCACTAATTATGAGAAACATCAATTAAATTAGATTCAAAACATACAAAAGTCTTAGATATACCTTTCTTTTCGAACCATGCCTTACGTTGAAGGCAATCTTTCTGATAGTGTCCTTCTTTCTTACAGAAACGACACCTATCATTATTTTGCTACTTCTTTTCAGCCTGAGATGCTTTAGTAAGCCTTTTCTTTTTCTTAAAGCTTTTGGCTTTTACCTTAGGTGCTTTACTAGCTCCTTGAAATGTAAGGTTTATTGACTTAATTCCCATATTCTTTAGTCTATTTTTCCTTTTGAATAAGCTTGCTAGCCAATTCATTAACATCCCACTTTTCCTTAATAATGTTATAGTTAATTTGAAAAGCATCATATTCAAAAGGCAGTGAGTTCAGAATAAAATGAACCAAAAAGGAGTCATCTATAACCATACCTAATGTATTTAATCTTGTTGCATATTATTCATCTAAATGGTATGTTCTTGCATACTCCGAGACCTATCAAACTTCATGGTTGTGAGTTATGTCATTAATGTACTAACAAGTGACTTATCTGCAGAATGAAATTGTTCTTCCACAAACTTTAGGTATTCCTTTCCATTTTCTATCTGTGGAATAGTAGTCTTGATGTTATTCGCTATAGTCATTCGCATAATCATAAGACTCAAATTGTTAGACCGTATCCAAGCTTTATATTTGGACTTCTCTTCTTAACTACTTAAATTAGTAATAGCAACAGATTGCTATTCCAAAGTTGCCAAGTCAAGATCCAACATACCTAAGTGGAAATTGACTTGTTCATTCCATTCAGAGGAGTTTAAACCGTTAAATACGGTAACATAAGAAGCTTGCGAATGAAGCAAAATTGATGTAAATAAATACTCATAATTAATGTTTTCATAGATTCAGGTCAAATCTTAGAGTATATTATAGAACACCTTTGGTATATACTACAACACACAATCATAAATAAATACCACTTTTCATCATTATCAGGAAATTAAAATTCTTAACCAAACACATATGTCATCTTTGGATAAAAAAAATATATATTTGACTTAAGAAATTTAATTTCTTCTATCATGCTCACTGATTATAGAATAAATGATTTTCCTTTGGGCAAATCCTAAAGTTCTAATAATCAATGAACGTCATTTATTCATCAATTTGTCTAATTGGAATTTTATGAGTGTCACGAATAAATGACTATTTTATGCATGATATTTTCATCATTTATTTTAATAAAATTAGTTTGGTCACTTTGGTGATTACAAACTAATTTTAATCACACTATCAAATATAAAAATAATAATATATATTCATAAGATGAAAGCATAATTCCATAAGTTATTTTGGATTATTTACTTTACAAAAACCACATACTTTGGCAAAAGCCAAGTTCATAAGGAGGCTTTGGATCAATGATTTGGCAAAAACCAAATTCATATTGCAGATACCACTTCGCAACCATTTTATGATGAAAACAACGACATCCAAAATATGGTTTTTAAAAGAGAGAGGTTGTTGTTTTTGCTTTATATTTTTATTCGTACATTGATAAAACACGTTAAATGTATATAAGACCAGAAGACAACATAGTGACATATATTAAATGCATATAAGACAAAAGCAACACATAATAAATGCTAGAAGAACACATATAGGAATCATACCTTGTGAGAGAAACACCAAAGGACAACGACAACATACATTAAACGAATATAAGATAAAACATCACATATGAAATGCTTAGAAAAGTATATCTGGAATCATACATTGTGAGAGAAACACGGTTTCTTCATATTATTACAAGTGCGAAGCTTTCAACCATGTAAAAGTTTATAAGCGAAATATAGGCAGAAGACAGTAGACAGATTCTTCAACACTCATTATTCACAATTTGCAATGGAAGAATTATAGATTTCTAAACCATGCTCTGATACCATATGTAAGGAGAAATTGATTTTCTCTACATTATAAAGGATCTTGAAATCAATAATTTTCTCATACATAGATTCGATGAAGAAGACATGATACCTTATTTGCGTAGAAAATGAAATTAGTTTCTCTCCCCTTCTCCCTTTTCTTTTCTCTTTATGCTATTTTAGATAGATGTTTGAAGTTGTTCTTAAAATGTCTATAATAGGGCAGAGAGATGACCAATTTTATGTGTGCCTTTCTTTTAATCTGATACGTCCATCAAGTATCAATATGTCATTAATTAACGGATGAGATTTTTCTAGATTAACAATTTCCCTAATAATATTAGATTGAGTAGTTATATCTGAATGGGAAGTTACTAGCTTCAATTTATAAGTTTTAGGCCATTTGGAAAATTGCCTTACAATAACTTGCAACAGTTTTAGCTCAAATTTGGATAGGAGACAAAGGACGCCCTATTCTTACTTTCTTTTACTCGATTATTTGATTAGCATAGGCTAAGACATATTCTACGTATTTGAAGTTCATCCTCTATTTGTTGTATTTTCCAAGTTTCTCTTATATTACCAAGTTTTATTATTTGAAGTTATTGGGGTTGTGTACTCATTTTGGTGATTAGAACAAGGTTTTGTAACCTTTATACAATCATAGTGTATTTTTCACATAAAATACTATATCTATTTGTGATTAATTCATGTTTATTTTAAATTATTGTTGTTGGTGTTATGAGCGGTATGTTATTTTGAGAATATTTAATTCCTCACATTCAATGAAGTGAGGAGAGTATTACTCTGAATTAGTGTTTTGGTAAGCCTCTGCTTGTTCACCCCGATTAAGTGGTAACAAAGTTGATTTTGTTATTAGTAGTATACTAAGTTTTTTTGAATGACGGGTGTAAATACAAATAAAATAGTTTGATTGAATGGTATAAACTACCAAGAATGGAAGGGTAAAATGACTAACATGTTATATGTGAAGAACTTGTTTAAGCTTGTTTTTGTGATTGATAGACCTAAATATAATTTTAATGAGGATTGAGAAAATCAACATATGTATATATGCAATAGGTTGAAGACAATGTTTTCAACTTTATTGTTAATGAGGAAAATGTTATCCTTGTGGAAAAACCTTAGATAATAACAATTTGTATTTGTTCAAATAGTTAATGAATTTGAGATATAAAAAAGGATCTTCCATATCAGATCACTTGAATAATTTTCAAGTTATTTTGGATAAATTGTTATGGATGTGAAGTAGGATGTTGAAGTTTAAAGGTTATGGTTGTTTAATACTTTACCAGATTCTTAGGAGATATTTCAAATCTTGTTTATTAATTTAGCCATTAATGATGTTATATCTATGGAACTTGCTAAGAGTGGTGCCACCTTGAATGAGGACATGAAGAGAAGGGCTCAAAGTTTTTCATCATAATTTGAGGTTCTAGTTACAAAGAATATAACAAGAAATAAAAATAAGAATAAAAAAGACAAATATAAAAGTAACAATAAGTCCAAGTCTAAGTATAGTAACGTTAAATGTCACTGTTATAGGAAAATATGCTATATCAACTAGTGTAGAAAGGAGGAGTTGGAAGGTGGTAATAGTTATTATAGAATTAATGTGACTTATGAAGATCTCCTTTTGCTCTAGGAGTATGAAACTATTAATCTTGCTTATAAAGATACTAGTTAGGTTGTTAATAGTTTTACTTTTGAGCACATTACATCTACGAGAGACGTGTTTTCTTTTTTCACTTAGGGTAATTTTAGCCAAGTGAAAACTGTGGATAACATAATGATTGAATGTGTTCGTATTTGAAAGGTCTGCCTTGAGACAACAAATGGGTTGAAATTAGGATTCAAGAATGTAAAGGACATTCCAAGTGTAAAGCTTAATTTACTTTCAGCTAGTAAACTCTATGATGAAAAATATTACAAGTTTTCTTAGGTGATAGATGGAAATTATTTAAGCATGTCATAATTGTTGCTAGAGACAAGAGGCATTTATTTATGTACTTGAATTAAGCCAAGATCATTGAAGATGTTATAAATGTAACAGAGTCTGATGATATCACAAAAATATGACATAGGATGCTTAGTCACATAAGTGAAAAAAGGCTTGAATGTTTAGCCAAAAAGAATATATTTTTTAGAGTCAATTGTGCAAAAATAAAGAGACGTGGTTATTACTTAGGAAAGAACTAGAGAAGAGTTTCTTTCTTAACTTATTCTTCTAAAAATAATATTTTTTTTATGGTTAGTGAATTATGATGTTTATGGTCCTTTAAAGGTGTAGTCACTAGATGGTACACTTTATTTTATGACTTTCATCAATGATCACCCTAGAAAAATTTGGGTTTTACACCTTAAAGGCAAAGAACAAGAAGTTTGATGTGTTCAAATGATTTCTTATTTGAGAAAAGAGATAAATAGGAAAGAAGATAAAATGTATTCTTATTGATAATAGTGGAAAGTATATTGGACCTTTTGATTAATATTACAAATAGTAAAGTATTATGCATCAAAGAGCACCTGCTAAGATACCTAAGTTGAATGACTTAGCTAAGTAGATGAATAAGACATTATTTAAGAGAATTAGATGTTAGCTTACATAAACAAAGTTTCCACATTCATTTTAAGCAAGACATTGAGCACAATAATCATATGATTAATTTTTCACTTATTCATTCTTCGAATGCTGATATTCCAGGCAGAGATTGCTTTAATAAGGATGCATCTTATGGTCACCTGAGGGTATTTCTCTGTAAAAATTTTGTCTATATTTTAGTTGATGAGAGGTCTAAACAAGATGCAAAGACATGACAATGCATTTTTCTATATTATATCATGATGAGTTTAGGTTATGTTTTATGGTAGTTGAGAAGAAACTTATAAAAAGTTATGATATGGTGCTTACAGACGACTAAAACATTGATAATATTATGAAAGAAAAGGAAACAAAAGACAATTATGATTTGGCTGATTATGATCCAATTCCTTTGTCAAATGCACCTGACTTCGATGAGGATATTTTTAAGATGATCGAGTTAATAAGAATCATAATGATCAACAAGATGTTGATAACATTTGTTGGACCCCGAACTTTTGATGAAAATTAGAAATATTAAAATGAAGTTAAATGAGAAAGAAATTGGTGAGAAAATTTATGAATTTAAGGAAATTTGATGAAATTAAGAAGAATTTATGAGAAAAGAATTGTTTAATTTTGATGACTTTGATATTTGAGTGAACTTATATGGATTATGAGAAGAAAGTGGATGAGTTGATTGAAATGAAGTTAAATAGTA
>JAOTAZ010000006.1:28260701-28272249 GCA_025629785.1 Erythroxylum oxycarpum
GTCTAAAAGAGGTATTTTTGCTTTTAATTTTATATAAAATAATGAAATAACTACACACATACATATAGCTATATATATATATATATAACTAGGGTTACAAATGGATGGGCCAGGCTTAGGCCATCTATGGGCTGAGCCTGATCAAGTTTCTTTTTCTTAGTTAGAGAGTCTAGCTTATAATTAGATCAAACTTGAATCATATGGCCTAAGCTTACGTCTAATTAAGCTTTGGGCTGTCAAAATTCGATCAAATCCAAAATTTTACCCTAGATTAAATTCATTAAACTTTACCAACCTGAAGCTTAATTGAGTGGGACCAAAATCAAAACTTGACCTATAAAAACCTCTAAATTAGAAAAAAAAATTCAATGACAAACATTTGTATATACACAAATCAAAGAATATGAGATGGGAGGGACCGTCAACACTTAATGTACAACTAAATCAACCATCTTTCTCTTTTAACCCTACACCCACACCCATAAAAAAGGAGAGAAGAATCATTTTTACTTTACCCAAAATCATACCTAGCATGAGTCTTCAAGTGCTTCATAATGGTATGGATCTTTAAAGTACGAATTGATATGGATTCTTAGAGAGCATTTGATGGGTTGTTCAAATTCTCTTACCTGGACAAGAAGCATACAACATCCACTAATAAGACCTTCCTAATGCACCAACATTCATCAACGTCACCTTTAACCTTTGATATGATCGAGCTACAATAGAGATGGTCACAATTCCACACCCTCAAGAATGGTCCATCAAATCTTTTCGAACCTAACAAAGCATCAGTGATGGTTACAGAAACAAACAGTTGTAAACATAAATTTAAAATCCAAAAAATCATATTATATAAATATAAAACCAAAGTAAAATGGGCCTAACAAAGCAAAAGAAATGGAGAGAGATATACAACTAGTTAGGGTAAAGAGAGACAGGAAAAAAAGAGTAGTCAATTAGAAGAGGAGGGTAAGTATTTATCAATATACGAAATGATATCATTTTATTATATAAACAAAACAACATCATTTATGTTAGGAAGAAGTTCGAGCAGTTTAAATGCATAAACAATAGTTTAAGTGGTTAGTCTTTGTAGGGGAGCCATGGGTCCATGCATCTTATGCATGAGGCAGCTAGTTAGTTATACAATGTTAGTAAAACCATTCTAGAATGTTTATAGACAGTATATAAAACAAAAGAAAGACCAGAAGGGCAAAGAGGATTTTATGTAAACAAATTGTTAAAATAAGACGGGCAGTCTCGAGAAAACTGCCAAATCAATCCCTTGTACTGGCTTTAATCTTTAATCCATGTCTTTTACTCTTTTCTTTTTCTTTTGTTTTTTGCTACATTGGAGAGAAAGAACAAGACACCTGATAAGTCACGAAAGTCACAGGGGATACTTAAGAAGAATTTCAAGTATTTTGACTACATTAGAATAAGTTAAACGTGGTCATTGAGTGTTTGCTTAGAAATAGGACTAATTATTATTTAGTTTAATTAGAAATAGGACTAATTATTATTTAGTTTAATTAATTCTCTGTGTTGCATAGTGTTAGTTTCACTTCTTAGAGTCGTGTCCCAAGAAATAGGAGAAAGTGGTTATTTTCGTATGTATTTAAGTTGGTTCAGTCATCAATGGAAAGGAGAGCAATATTTCAACAACAACCCACTGGTTTATTCTCACCAAAAGCAGAATATTACTTTCTAAACTTATAGCTTTGACTAGGACCTATCAACACCCTAACTAATTTTGGGTGCCTGCTTACTTCCTTCAAGCTTCTTTCTAATCAGCCGATACCAGATTCCTAACAGATGCAAAATCCTTCACAACTTGATTTCAAGCTAGCTTCTTTGATAAGATGGCATTCAAAGTCTCCCCTTTCTCCATGGTAGAGATTCGTGTGCCCTTGATAGGAAGAGAGCTCGATAGAGAGGGGAAAGCGACAGTGCTTCAATAAAGTAAGTCATGACTTATTTTTCAATAACAAAAAAATGTTAATGTTAGACAAAAACATAAAGCAGGAGGGACAAAGGAAAAGCGGGCCTTAGAAATGAAAATGAGTTAAAGGGGTTAGATCGATCCAGGTTAAGTGAATCGACAAATACAAATCAATAGGAGAAAAAAGTGTTTCTCTCTACACTAATTTGTATCATATGAGTGATCCAGTCAATTCCCTATAGGTTACAATTAATTCAAACTAGTATAGTGTAGAGAGAAACTATTAATTCAAACTCGTATAGAAAAATTAATTCAATCACATTCAACTATTAATCTTAACCTTCTTATCTATCATCCAAGTTCAACGTATTTTCTTAACATTGTTAAAACTATGGATGATCATATTAAACAAAATGAAGCTCTAACCGATTATTATAGCTTCTGGGGAGGAAAACGATCCCTTTCATGCAAGGGCCAAGCTTTCATTTCTTTCGTGGGGTAGAACTCTTTAAATTCTAAACAGACCATATAACCAATTATCTCTCACCGAAGCGATTGTCTCAGTTGACTTTAAAAATCCAGGTACTAATGATACCCAGATCACACCATTTGGTAATGCTACCACTTGTAATGGTAGCCATTGATGCCTACCGTTAATGATACAAGAAGTATAAAAATTAACACAAAGCCGAAGACTTAAACATGATTTTCTACAAACAGCTATATCAACAACAAAAACTAGAGGCCATAGTAAAACTAAAACCAGTCTTGATGCGTTAAACCAAAAGGTATAGAATAAAAGACATGGAAGTTAAAAAAAAAAAGTTAGATATATACACCTTTTAAACAGATTATTCTTTTATTTAAAATTTTAGTGGAATCGACAAAATTAACAAAAGGGATGGATGTATCTATTTACAGCAAAAGAAACATATACAACCAAAAGGTCCTTTGTGACAGTTCTTCTTCCTATGCACCGGTAAACCCTCAACCATCAAGCGGCCGCACAAACAGATGCACGCTGACAACAACATCAATATGACCTTACAGAATCAATTTAAGAGAGAAAAGGACCAAAGCAACAACTGAGGCACTCCATTTTGAGAATTAAAAATATGTACATGATATGGAGTAAGAGTGAAGGGATTAATTCAACTACTTAAAACAACCACTACACCTGTCAACGAGCAAGAGAACAGAATTCTGTAGGTTATTCTATTATTTCCTTAGTAACCGGGGCATAGAAGTCAAGTATGGTATAGTATTTAACCATTCACCAAAATTTCCTCGCCTTCAACCCTCCATCCCTCTTCTCTTTTCTCTGATTACCTTTCATATTCTTAATGTTCAAGGATTCTAAACCCACGTTAACATGATTCATTCGATAACCTGTTACCAGGAAAAAAAATATAGCAAAGGAAAAAAAAAAACGAAAGAAGCGGTTGTAGCCTAATCTATTCAACGTTCACGGAGCAGCGAAGGCATAAGAAGTTCAAAACTTCTATGAGTTCAGCTTTCGCTTCTCAAACTTGATTTCAAACAGACCAGAAGTTGATTTTTCTTGGCATTTTCGCATGCTTTCTATTCAATATTAGGTTAATTATGATTTCCTGCATCACAAAATAACTGGAACGCGTAATTACTTTTATGTTGTTTACTACTCATGAAATCTTTAGAGCCAACGATTAAATCTCGTGAGGCCAACCTTATCACAGACTGGACAAGTGTCATTTCTTTCCATCCATTCAAGAATGCATGCCAGACGAATGATGCTCACATTTTGTGGTAAGTTTTTGGATTCTCCTCATCATACTCTGCGTGTAAAAAGAGAGAAATGCAAAAGTACATCATTAACACAAAAAGTGGTAAAATGCATCTATAATTGCATTAGTAGTTTTTTTTTTAAATCCAGATGCAAGAACTCCATGACTTTAAGCAATCAAAGGATGAAGTATCACTGAAAGTTCAACCTTCCAAGCAAATTGGACAGACATCCTCGTCTTCTATCAGCTGTCAAAAAAAGTCTTTCCACTGGCTTTGAAATCTCCCTTGCTGAACTAAGTTCCAAGTTGGTTTCCTCTTTAAAGTATAATTCTTTCAGACTTTGGAAGTCTGCTGAAGTTTGTTGAGTGTCCATATCTGCAGTTTCCTCATCATTACCAGAATTTGTTGTTTGAGCTGCTACATCATTCTTGTGACAGTAAGTTTCTTGGGGCCGAAGTTGTGGAGTTCCTAATACCACATCAAATGGATGGAGGAGGTGGTGTATAGGCATCGGGAACTATTGTATCTAAATTAGTATCAACTAGGATTCCAGTTGAAATGGCGGAGGTACTGCCACGTTGAGATGAGAGAGGGACACAGTCTTCTGATGCTCTTCGATACTACAGAACACATGATAACCATAGTTATATATATATTTTTTTGGTAAATCATAATTATAATTACATTGACCTTTAGACAACTTATTGCACTCTATTACATACAGTACACCTTGTAATTGAAGACCGAAGTAGATTAAAAAACAGAAGATGATAACACGAATTCAATATCTAGCATTTTGATCAGCTTTATTCGTAAATATAGAAGGATTGATCAGTGATACCATACCCAAGTACAAGCTAAGTGGCTGTTTAACCAGAAAATAATTAACCAATTCGGAATTAACAGAAGGATTAAACTCATCACTAAAATGCAAAGAGCTTCTGATTGCGCTTTTTGATCTGACAGAAGGATTCTACGTATTATAAGCGCATTTAATAGAAAAAATCCATCAGGAATATCAAATATCACGTTGATTAATTTCCAAAGGTCCGATAATCCACGAACAAATAAACAAGGGCACTTAATTGCAATCAACTGTAATTGCCCTGAGATCCATCTAAGCCAATTTATCCAAGTAAAGAAGAGACAACACACCATAACGACGATATCCAACTTGATATACTCAGCCAACGTGATATGCAACCAAATATATGCTTTACAGCTCAAGGATAAATATAGAGAAAAATCAAACATATGAGTAGACATAATAATAAGGCGGTGCGTTGTTCAGTTCAGCTCCCTTAGAGGAACGGCAGCAGCAACCTCTCATGTCCTTCGTTAACTTATCCACAACTCTGCTGCATCGTACCGTGTGTTGCACTAAACAAGTCCAAAGTAAGGAACCCAATTTAGACAAATTGATAAACAAAATAAAAGTGAGCTGTATTCCAGAGAAGCTCACAAAAATCAATCATCGTCAACAAAACCCTAATAAAACCCAAATGTAATTGGAATTTGAAAAGCAATATGAAAAACGGAGGACAGTAGTAGTTTCGCGAACTTTCTAATTTTACCATGGACGTCTCTAGCACAAATGAAAACAAAAGCAATAAAAAAACGAAATAATAAAAAATATTAAAAATTTGGTAACACAATTCGGCACACCTTGCATACGTTTACAAGGCCCTCACTCAACTTAATATTTTCATGAAAGTGCAATAGATTTACACAATGTCACACTGAAGCAACACTACTCAATCCTTGTAACTATCTCTCAGCCTCATTTCTCTTGAAAGATTTTCACACTTAATAATACGACCGACTCGTGTTAACCTCGTCAGATATTTTTCTAAATTACTTTTAATTAGACTAATAAAATAACTCAAGTAATCAATCAACTAAGAACAAAACAACGATATACTTGAGATAAAAGAAGGACTTTCCCATAGTTTCAGCTTCCTGAAATACATTTGAATAATTGTCCACCAGTTGGAGTGAATCACGCCCACTTCAGAACAAGACCTCCGAACAATATGCTAATCCAATGAAACAAGATTCTCAAAGTTCTTCACTCACGCACATTGTCCAGCTTCAACAACTCCAATTAAACCATATGGGATACTATAGACATCATGTATAGTTCACACACAATCCCAGAAGAACAACTATTGGAAATCAAAAGTTAACCCTCAGTGTTTATAAACCTAGAACATGTACACCACATCAGCTACATTTTATCTCATATATAATTAACGCCCACTGCACACTTAATACCACACCCACATAAGATTCACTTCTATTATATGATAGAGACATACACGACACTAACTAGCAAAATCCCTTCATACATACGCAAGACAACTTGCCTTTTTATTATATCCCCAAAATCTAGCAGTATCTTTATCTTATATCCCCAAAATCCAGCAGTGCACAATTCAATTATCAACGTGATATACCGCAAATCTGTTAGAGAATAAACTTCAATATTATGTAGGATTCTTTCATAGCAATGAGTGTAACAACCACATCTTTTAAATCTCATTCCAATTAATATCTTATATGTTTAATTAATAAATAAGATGTCAAAACTAAATAAAAAGATATATACTATATATCTTAACAATCTCTTCCTTTTTGACATTATTTGTCACATAGTCAAAACTCCCCATAAACGAGATAATTGGACATACAACCATCAAATGCATAAATCCATTATCCCCTTTGGGACAAAAAAATGCCAAAAAATATGACGAATAATCACGCATATACCTTGAAATCTTCCCCTAAATGAAACACTCACCATAAACAATTTGATGTCTCCCCCTTGAGACAAAATATTGTCAAAACTAAACATGCCTTCAACTCAATCAATCTCAGCGAATAAAGAAATATAAAAATCAGTAGTAGATTCAGCGGAAGAATTATAAGCACGTCAATTTACCACCAGTCAATCCACATGCCAACATATCATTACTTACTTCAATCCCATCTTCATAAAACTGAACAAATTTGTAAACCCAAGCAAATAAATATGAGTGTTTCCAGTGTAGTAAGAGAGAGAGATACCCGAGAGAGAGATTCATACTGATGAGAGAGCTGAAGAGTCTTCGGTAGAGCCAAATAGAAGTCACAATGCAAACTACTAAAAAGATGGGTCGACAATAGCAACATAAAAACTAAAGAACTAAAAAAAGAAAATCTTTTTTTTACATTTCATTTTTTTAAATAACACAAAAAATACTTCAAAAATATAAAGTACGCAGCCCATATACCCCTCGAAGAAATTCAAACCTAGCCTCATTCCTCTTCATATTATCTTTGCCATCAGTTTCTTTTTCTAAAGTAACTAATTTATCCTCTATCTAAACAATTTTTTGATAAGCAGTAACTAACTGAGAATCTAAACAATTTCTTGTTTTTCCTTCACAATGTCTTTGTGCCTGTAATTGACCCTTTCTAATCTAAGCGTGCTTCGGTACCATGGGTTGCTGTTGGAAATTTGATAGAGAGTGTTTAGATTTTCAGTTTTGACCCCTTTAAAACATCATTTATAACATCTTGTAGCATCTTAGCCTTATGTGCCCAATAACTCCATAAAAATGACATGTGGGTACAAACTTTCGATTCTTCCTCAAAGTTTTTTCTTGGACAGATCTAGATATGTCATCTTTCTCTTCATTCACCTTGGAAAGGTGCCTTGAAGATCCCCTTTAACCTTACCAATTTCCATTAACTTTTCTAGTTTTTTTGTGCCTCCATTCAACATTCTCAATCCCTTTGTGGTACTTACTAGTTTCAGTCTAGCTTCAACAAGCTCATCTAAAGTTGACATCAATGTCTTGTCCAAATCTTGAATAGTATTCTTCATAGATAAGTTTTCTTCCTTCAACCTTTCATTCTTCCTACATATTTTCACCCATTTTTTGTAATTCAATTTGTAAGTCTCGTAAATGTTCTCCTTTTTATCACCTGAAACACTTTCATCACTGCGATAATCTAAGATCGAGCCTTGAGCTGATTGGTCTGCGTTTATCTTGAAATTTTCTTATTTACTCCCTTTTTCATCTTTAGTTACTTTCTTCTCAGTTACTGTTAAACAAGTAACTGGGCTTTTGCTGTATAAAGTAACTAATGTAGCACTATTCACAGCTTCTTCTTCACTTCTGGATTCGTTATCACTCCAAGTGCTTGTATATGATTTTCCTTTTCTCTTCTTCAAGATGATAGCATGCTTTGCTTGAACATGTCCAAAGCCTTGACACTTATGGCATTGAATTGTTTTTACCTTTCTTTCTCCCTTTTGAGTTTTGGCTTGTTTAAAGTTGTTGTTCGATGAGCTTCTGCCATTTTGCCTAAACTGGGTTTGTCCTTTTTCACTCTCTTCAACCACTTACTGTACTCTCGTGGTAATAGCTTCATATCCAGATTCATCTTCTACATCATTCATACCTTTTCAAGTTTCAACCTGTAGTGCCATTTCTTTGCTTCTTTCTTGTTTACCCTTTGAAAGATTCATTTCGAAATTTGTAAGAATTCCAATTACCTTCTCTAACGATAGATCATTAATGTCGTGGGCCTCCTCTATTGCTGCAATTTTCGAAATAAATCTCAGAGGTAATGATCTCAATGTTTCTTGACTAATTTCAGATTGGAATATTTCTTCTCGAGTTGATGTGCTTGATTTGCTATATCTCGCAATCTTTCATAAAAGTCTCCAATAGTCTCATTTTCATCCATCTTTAATTCTCAAACCTCACTGCTAACATTTGTAGTTTTGACGCTATCATAGATTTGGACCCTTCATGAATAGACTGCAAAGTATCACACGCTTCTTTAGCAGATTCACAGGCTGATATCATTGACAAGCGTCTTTTATCAACAGCACTGAAAATTGCGTGCAATGCTTGTGAGTTTCTAAGTGCTCTTTCTTTTTCAACTCTTGTCCATTCAGATGGATCTTTTAGAATTGTCTCTCTCTTATCATCAGTAATCATCATATGTGTCCAGCCATGTAACACCGAGTTCCATGCTTTTGTTCCCTGTGCCTGAATAAAGACTCTTATCCGTGATTTCCATGTAGGATAATTGGAATCGTCCAACAACGGTGGCCTGATAATTGATGCTCCTTCTCTTATGTCATAATTGCGAAACCCGGATCCGCACCAACTTGCTACCAAGTTCTGAATCGGTGACGTTTCTCTGATACCAATCAAAAAACCGAAGAGAGTAGTAGTTTCGCAAACTTTTCAATTTTATCGCGAATGACTTTAACACAAACAAAAACAAAAGCAATAAAAAATGAAATAATAAAAAACACAAAAAAATTGGTAGCGTAGTTCGGCACACCTTGCCTACATCTGCGGAGCCGTCACCTAACTTAATACTTTCACAAAAGTGCAATAGACTTACATAAGGTCACATTGAAGCAACACCACTCAATCCTTGTAACTATCTCTCAACCTCACTTCTTGTGAAATATTTTCACACCCAATAACACGATCGACTCATGTTAACCTCGTCAGAGGATTTTTCTAAACTACTTTTAATTAAACTACAATTAATAAAAATAACTCAAGTAATTAATCAACTAAGAATAAAAAAACGATATACTTGAGATAAAAGAAGCACTTCCTTGTAGTTTCAGCTTCTCGAAATACATCTGAATAATTATCCACTAGTTAGATTGATTCATGCCAGCTTCAGAATAAGACCTCCGAACAATATGCTAATCCAACGAAACAAGAATCTCAAAGTTCTTCACTCACACACATTGTCCAACTTCAACAACTCCAATTAAACCATATGGGATACTACACACACCATGGATATTTCATGCACAATCCCAGAAGAACAACTCATGGAAATCAAAAGTTAAACCACGGTGTTTATAAACCCAGAACATATGCACCATATCAGTTACGTTTTATCCCATATATAATTAACGCCCACTGAACACTTAATATCACACCCACATATGATTCACTTCTACTATATGATAGAGACATACACGACACGAACTAGCAAAATCCTTCACACACACGCAAGAAAACTTGCCTTTTTCTTACATCCCCAAAATCCAGACTTACCTTTATCTTATATCCCTAAAATCCAGCAATACACAATTCAATTATCAATGTGATATATCACAAATCTGTCAGAGAATAGACTTCAATATTATGTAGGATTCTTTCACAACTATGAGTGTAACAACCACATCTTTTTAAATCCCATTCCAATTAATATCTTATATGTCCAATTAATAAATAAGATATCAAAACTAAATAAAAAGAGATATACTATATATATTAACACAATCAAACCAAAAACACAGGAATCAAATCGGAAAAGATTCAAATGTGATGAAATTGATGTTGCTGCTAATTGCACCAAAGTCAAGAAAGAAGGCAACCGACTGCATAAAGTCAAGAATAGTAGTAAGAAGAAGAAAAAAAAGGAGGCCTATAAGTAGGCCTTCTCATATCAATTCTCATATATCACAAAAATCTCTTCTTCTATTAAAATCCTCACAAAAGTTTAGAGAGAGTTTTTCTATTTGTTGAGAGGGTTAGTGTTTCTCTTTGTAAAATAGAGAAAGGTTGTACTCCTAAAATTCATAGTGATTTTTTTTTCTTTCTTGTAGTTTTTACCCTAATTTAGGGATTTTCCATATAAAATGTATCTGTTCATTGCTATTTTTCAGTCCTATTTATCAACGAACCTACTTTAATCCGGTCGATTTTTACAATAAGTGGTATCAGAGCGAGGTAAGCAAATTACGATGATTTTTTGACATAATCCGTTTGAAGTTTCGATGAGCACAGTGAAAGTTGGTGAACAGTAACCACAAAAGGTGACAATTGTTCATGCATTTATTTTTGCATTAAATTGTGCAGTTACTGTAATTCAAGTATATAGTACTATTCATGTGTACAATACTATTCATACATACATATACAAAACTATTCATACATACGGGTACTATTCATACATAGGATACTATTCACATGAAATTGTTTGACCATAGTTGATGACCATTCATGATGCACATGAAGGTCAAGTTAGAGATTATCTTATCATTTATTACCATTTTGTTGAAACTTAATTTATTAAGCTTAAGGTTATAAGGTGTGACAATGGAACTGAATTTCTCTCTATAAAAGAATTCCTAGTTATGCATGGTATTGATCACCAACCTTGTTACACAAATATGCCATAACCAATGGGAAGACAGAACGTAAAAATCAACACATTTTAGAAGCTGTTAGAGTCTTACATTTCTAAACTAACCTACTTGTGAAATTTTGGAGAGAACGTGTCTTGGCCACTATGTATCTTATAAACATTATGCCTACACCCATTATTGGGAATAAAAGCCCCCCTGAAGTTCTCTTGAACATTGATGCATTTGAACTCAGAGTTCTCATAAACATTGATGCATTGGAACTCAGTCGTACTTGGACTCTAGAAGACCTCCCAAAAGATAAGCACGCTATTGATTCCAAATGGGTTTACGAAATAAAGTGCAAATATGATGGTTATGATGAGCGTTTATGGCACTAATAGTAGTAAAAGGATTTACTTAAGTCAAAGGCATAGACTATAATGAAACTATTTCACTAGTAGAAAAAAATTACCACCCTACGATGCCTATTATCGCTAGGAATTATTCATAATTGACACATACATTAATTAGATGTAAACAATACATTTTTGCATAAAGATTTGACGGTGATAATAAACTGTGTAGATTGAGAAAATCTTTATATAGACTAAAACAAGCCTCGAGAAATTGGTACCAAAAGCTCTTTAGGGGGTGTTTGGAAAAGTGTGAATTGAATT
>JAOTAZ010000006.1:28295095-28312494 GCA_025629785.1 Erythroxylum oxycarpum
TTATTAGAGAATTACTTTTGAAAGAAAGTGTTTAGTAAATCTGAATTGAACAAGTATTTTTCAAAAGAAGGGTTTAACGAAAAAGATTACACAATTCAACCCCCCTTCTTGTGTATCTGATTATCATTGTACTAACGTGTGATTCACTTCAAGCTCAACCACCATAGCCACACACATGTATGAATTCAACAATATTCACGAAAGATATTGAGAGAACTCTATAACTGTTATAGAGAGGGTTAAACAGGAAGTGTTATATCTCTTAGAGCCTAAGTTTATCTATAATAGGACTTAGACCTTTTAGTAATTTAATTGAATTGAAGTATAATTTTAACTAAACTTTAATTAAAGTTACAATTAATTCTAATTAAATATTAATTGTACCCAAATAAGATCCAATATCTCATATTGGTCTTTGTTTGTTAAATATCTAATATTTTATTATAAGGTTTCTCAAGATTTACAATCAAGTCCAACATGATTTTTCTCTCTTCAACCCATTCTTTTTGTGTAACTCATTAGGTACAAAAATATGTTGAAAATGAATATAAATTATAACCCTAAATCATATTTAAGATTAGATAAATTAAATTCTTTTCATTTATCTTTAGTTTTATAATTAAACAATTTATATCTATAAATTAGGATCAGTGTCTAATAATGCATTAAGACCACCCAAATATCTAAGAAGGTTAAAGACGTTTCGACTAGCCTTTCTATTCATGATTTTTCTATATAATTTAATATTTTTATTATACAATGTTTCAATTAGCTATAGAACATCAAAATTATATCTACTCTATTTGATTTTAGTCATATTAGTTCTCTACCTATTAGTATTTGATTCTATTAATAGTATTTTAAAACCATTTTTACAAAGTGTCATTCCACCTTAACCAAGGATTTTCGAATCGATACTAATCGAGAATAACATAATATTCTCCCTAATCACTTTAGGTGGTGAATCCTATATTGATTACTTAATTACCTTCATATAGTTCATGTTATATTCAGTGACTACCGACTAAGCTACCATTGACTATAATAGGTTATAAGTAGTATCAAAATATAGAGATTCATATATAAGATACTTTAGGGATCTTAAGTTAAATGACTACTTATACAATCATCGTAATAAAATTTTTATTAACATACAAGTAATGTTTCAAATTGAATTCTCATATAGGGTTAATTCAGTGAACTTGTTTTTAAATAAGCACCTACATGTTTGTTTAAATATCTTCATACTTTAGTCTATAAGATCATCTACTTTCTTTATAAAAAAGAAACATAATATCTGCTAATCTTTTTAATCTCTATTAATGTCCAAATTTAATAGAACAATAACTAAGAATAATTTAGGGATAATACATATATGCAATTTGAAGCTCATAATTATGATCTCATTATAATTTCATTTGTAATATACATTTATCCCATAGACTTTATCATATAAATCTGATTATGTATAAGATAAAGAATGCCTTTAAATAGTTATGTCACTAAATTACAACCAACTGATTGGTTTTAGATTTATAAACCAACAATCTTCCACTTGTACTAAGCCAATCGTTTAAGTATCTTATAACATATCACCATACAACGATCATGTGAGGAAATGGTTTAGTGAGAGAGTTCTATAAGATTCTCTAATGTGGGCACTTACTTAAATCTTACATTTTTCACTTACTTATCATTATAATTAAGTGAAACTACCAAAATACATAATTGGATCTTCGATAAGACCTTAATTCCTTTTGCATTCCCAATGACTCTCATGTTCTACACTATATTATTATCTTAAGCAATGCAAGAAATTATATCAAGTTCATTAAAGAATTTTTTGATCAAAGTAATCATTTTTATTAAATAAAAAATGTATTATGGCCTGATTAGTAATTAATATTACATTGGAACCTTTCCATTCTTAAAATAATATTGCTGTAAGTAAAATATCCTTAATAAGGATTTACTTCTAAAGTCAATATCTATATAACTTCGAGCTCTAATATTAACTCATACATAGAATAATAGATATCTTTAATACTTTACAAGTATCAGATCTCAAATACTAAACATCTTTAACACATTATCTATGCACTTAGACTAATAATAGGTAAACAACTTTTATATCTATATCAATAGATCTAATCCTAAAATTAAGTTGTTACATTTTCATATTCCATAAGAGTTGTTCTTGGATAATTATATTTTTAACAATTGAAAATATGAATTATTGTTCTCTTTATGAGCAATATTTCTCTACATACTCCCACTGAAGAGGATAATCATACTCCTATTGACCTTATTATAAACATGATAAATCTAAAACTATCTCTAAAATGAACACTTTGAATTCATTATGAAAGTGAATCTTTTAATATCTTAAAGCCTTTCAAATATACATTAAATGTATCAACAAAGGTACTAGTTTCAATTGGATTTATTGTCAAAAGATCTATTCCAACTATTTATCTTGAGAACCATTCTCTTATAAGTGTTTATTGAAACAAAAAAGTTGTTCAATGGGTTTGTAGCTGTATATCTAACCTTTTGGATCTATTATAACTTTTTGTTATCCAATTTAATTCTAAACTTGATAGATACTTTATGCTTCAACTAAGCATCACATTAAAAATTATTAACTTTGACTCATTCAAAGTTTTACCGTTTGATATTTAAAATGAAACCTTGATGATTGATTTAATTGGAACTTTTAGAAGAAAGTAGAGTCCTAGGCTTAGTTTGAAGATATACACTAGAGAATCTCACTCTTTATAGACAACCAAAAAAATTATATCTCAAAATATCAATATGAAAGTATTTTAGTATTTTCGATGCTTAATTTCTACTTAGATTTAAACACTCTGAACTTTTATTTTAAATCATTATTTCATTTAATAGATATGACTATATCACATAAAGTTATTAGTAAATCTAATGAAATATAAGAATCATCCTTTTATGAATTGTTATTACATCCAACACATCACATGTATAATATTTAACATTTCAATATCATCATCCTTTCACCAAAGGTTGACTTGGTTATTCTTTAACATAACAAGTTTCACAAGTTTCATGCGATTTATAATTAAAATGATACATATATTTTCATACATAACTTTATGATTCTTATTATGTTGATTTAACCAATATGATATAAAAGAAGCGTCTCGGTTATCTAATTTTATATTCTTGTCACTTATGTTAAGCATAAGTCTATCTTGATGCAATACATACAAACTATTTGTCTAAATTTGGATCAATTACTTTTACTCAATATTCTATTTTTATCATGCTTTGAGCATTGTATTAATGTTGAAGCCACATTTAGTATCAAATACTCGTAAGCATGAACTAAATATATCTATAATCTCGATCATGTCACATATAGGCAAGAAAATTCATGTAATTAATTTTCTTTTGATGACAACTATTATCATTTTATAATAAATGTCTTTAATTGTAATCCATGTTTATACTTTCAATAGGCTGAATTGAATGAAACAATTTCATTAAGTTACTGTATCTTTTAGCTATACTTCAAGCAGCCTCTTAATTATATTTTACTATTATGGTGTTGACATATATCTTAAGTAATGCCATTGAAGTTTATGAGATATTAGTCAATCTAAAGGATTATTATATTTTGTTGTCTATATGACATTAAAATATCTCTAAAACTTTGTATATAGGACTCATTACAGTGAACGAGCACCTGTTTTGATGATTTTAAGAAGCTATTTATGGAAGTCTTCCGACTCAGAACAAACACAGACAATAAAATGTGCCTCTCCTTGCCCAGAATACGCAGTAACTAATCGAATAATCATTGCCAATATCCATATCATTAACTGCATGCATTATTAAACTCAACCAAATTAAGTTACGGTTGCTGTATTAAAGATAGAAGGAGAAAGAGAAAGACATAACCTCTCTTATCCAGTAAGGTTTACCCTGCGAAGCCTTTGTGTGACTCTGTGAGCAGGAAAGTAAGTTGAGAGCTTTTTCACACGCAAAAATGAATACCTTCTTGTATAAGTGTATAATTATGAATTATTTGGTAAACTAAGTTCCATTCCATTCCATTCCTTTTACACTGCCAACCAAATACATTTGCAAGGCTTCGTTATTCTTTACTCCACTCTTATGAACTGGACATTACACATGGTTCATTGTCAGGGAAATTATAAAAGTATGGGAGGCGAGTTCCTTTACATGCAGAGCGGTACTTTCCATTGAAGATAAGATTGGCGTTTTATTGACTAGTGGTAGTTCTTTGCTTACACCAATTCCCCCCACATTCTTAAAATTTGGATTCATGCATTGCTACTCTCTCTGTGTAAAAGAAGGGAGAAGAAGAAGATTTTGTGTTGAAAAGGAGAAGGAAATATATAGATATGAAATGTTAGTCGCTCACCGTAGTATTCGACTTCAGGCTTTAGCATCACAATTAACTAACGAATAAAGGAAGCGTGTCAATTCAAATGCATTTACCAGAAAAAGGCCATTTTGTGTCAAACTGCACCCAAAACCAATCCGAAGGTAGAAATAGATCCCTGCCTGCTTGCATATATCACTGCTGTTTTATTCTCAAATTACATAGTTGACGTAATAAATGAAAATTGAGTTTTGAATAAGAAAAGGGTTCAATCAACATATAAATCCCCATATTGCAACAGATTGCTTTTCTTCAATCTGTCAAATCTAGTATAGGGAAAACACACGAACTAACATACGTTGTATTGGATAGGAAAGGTGCGCCCAAAAACAATTCGTTAATAACGTTTCGTTAAGGAAAACCAGATGGAATTACTAATCCATTCCTGGGGTTAAAGTCAAGAGCCCTAAATTCCAACCTACCGTACCACACACACTCTCTCTCTCTCTCTCTCTCTTCTATTCGTCCCCAGGCCTCTTCTTCCGACAGCAATAACAGAAGTCATAGATAGATTAGATAAGAGTCCTAAATATATTATTGTTAAGTTATATGTGAAAAATCAAATGATGGTTTGGACCTCTCTGGTCCTCCCATCCCTAACTCTGTTTTTTTTTTACTCCAAAGCTGCTTCTTTTTTTTTGTTTCCTCCCATGATTTCTTCTTCCCCCCAAAATGCTAACCCTATGATCCTCTACATGTAATCCCACGTTAACAACCCTAAAGCCCTCTCCGATCTCCCCAACCATGCCCCAAGAAGATCCCTCCTCTTCTCCGATCCCTCACAACGATACCCTCCCTGATGACAACGACGCTCCCCCTGCCCAAAACGACGAAGCTCCCACTCCCGCTCCGGCGCCTACTCCGCCTACCAATAGAAGCAATCGACCGTCCCGAGCGTGCACAATAAGAGCTGCTGCGAGGCTCTACGCGGCGCAGCAACAGGCCGCTATCGAACGGAAGCAGAAACCGAAGAAGGAGCCAAGACAACAGCAAAACGACGAGCCGTCGCCGAAGAATGAGCAATGCGGGGGCAGTAGCAAGATCGTTACCCCACTGGTTGGGCCGCCGGAGCCGGCACAGTTGCCGAGGTGGAACCTTCGCTCCATGTGGGAACTAGCTTCAATACTCAATTTCTTGCATGTGAGCGTTTGCTTAAATGTGTAAGCTTTGAGTCTGGTGTTTTTTGGTGCTTTAGGGCTTAACATTGTAACTGATGGGATGTTTTACTGTTGTAGGTTTTTAGGCCTTTGTTGAATATACAGGCAGAGTTCTCGGCCGAGGAGTTTGAGACAGCTTTAATTACACCTAATGATACTTTGGGGGATATACACATGCCTTTACTAAAGGTTGGTGCTTTTCTTTTATTCTCGTTTAACTTAGCGTATATGATTTCCAGTCAGTTTGGTTCTCATTGTTTTAATCTCAGTACTTATGGGAAGCTTAGTGTAAGTTAATGGGGAACGCATTTTGTTACTTGTTTAGAGCAATGTGTGTGCAAAGTATTAGCTTTTTGATGCGAATGAAGTGAATTGGTTGATGGTTAGCTGAAACGTGGATTATGGAATTGCTGAGTGGAGATTTAGCAGATGATACGTGAATAACTATATGTTTGATGCAGATTTTTGCTGTCATTTTAGTTTTGGTGGAGTTGATTGTCGTATTGCTGTAGGTATTATGAAATACTATTGTTTCCTGGGAAGCTTTGTAAGTTCTGAAAGCTGTTTAGCAAGATGAAAAGAGGATAGTCCTAGGAATCTACTCAAACTCTTTGTTCCATTGTTAGCAGGGGATTAGTTTATAAATCGATTCTGGTGATTTTACTTTTGTAGTATAAGCCCTTGTGGTTGTTGTGGTAGCTTAATATGAAACTGGTTTAGAATGTGAGTTGTTATCTTTTGCCACTCTGATGTATTCAGTGCTGGTTATCAACCTTTTTGTAGATTCTGATGTGTTTAATTTGACCTTGAGTTAAGGACTGATGGATGTGAAGTGGTCATGGAATTGTGCCTTCTAGGATGAAGAAAATAACATGTTGATATGTGTAGCCTAGACATGAAAGGAGTAAAGGCTGAAGTTTGTCCAATTGAAACAAAACTTTATTCAGCAATTTTACTGATGTTGATTAAAACATGTGATTGTTGCACATAATGGTTAAGATTTATAGGGTTAAGTTTTGAAGTGCTAGATTTGATAAATCATCCTAAATGTTTTGAAACAAATGCATAAGGCAGGCACATGCTTTATCATTTTGAAGAGTTCTTGTGGCGTCTTTGGATATCACTGCAGGAATTTCATATGTATCAAATCATATTACTGGTTGATGTGACTTTTTTTTTTTTTACCTAGAGTTTTTCTGTTTTGGAGGGACAAACAGTATCCATACTATTGCAGGGTTTGTATAATCCTTATGTGGCTCTGAGGCATGCTTTCCATTACTTCCCTCAACAGTATTTGCTATTCTCTGATTATTTAGTAATGTGAACATAGAAAACCTGTGAATTTGTATGATTTTGAGTGCTATAGTGAGATGGTTAATGTAAAGGTTAAAAAGAGATTTGTTTTGGAGAGTGATTCTTAAAGCTGCATTTCAAAAATGCACTTTGACCTCTTTATTGTTCGCCTTTTGTTTTTGACATGACTAATTGAGATAACCATATTGCAATTGTGGTTTGCAACCTATGGTTGAGCCTTCCAAGAACTGTTTAGTGTCTTGATTTAGGGTGATAAACATCTTAAATAAATCTGAGGCAGTACATAGCTATGACTTTAATAGCTATCGGAAAAAAAAAGACCATGCTTGAATTAACAGATAGATGTAATACTCTTGTGTAAGTGAAACTTTCTGAAACTGACACTGTTGTTTTAGTGTATTAGAAATGATTAAATTAGTATGAAGAAGGATAGGGAGGCAAACAATGCATTGTCTGTGTGGACATATTCTGAATTGTTTTGGTGGATCACTGTTGCAATGACTTGATATTAACTCAACAAGATCAATATTAATCCATTATCATTCAGTGGACATGCTGTGTTTTTAAATTACTGGTAAAGGAAATTATTGATATGCCTCTCTTCAATGAATTCTGTAGATCTTACCTTGAGTAATGTCATGCTAATTAATGGTGTGGATTTCTGAAAGGTACTCCAACAACAATGTTATACTGTTAAATCCTTTTGAGACTTGTTAAGTAACAAAAGTTTGACTTGATCAAGTGGTTGTGCTGTTGGATTGTAGCCATCTCATCCAGCAATACTACCATCATTCTTTTCCCCAAGGCATACAAAAAACAAAAGAAATAATGTCAATTCAGTACTTATGTGGGCTTGACAATCTTGATCAACTTTACACTGCAAATATATAAAACACCAGAATAAGTTCTGTTTATAATTGTAATTGCTATTTTTCATTGTTTTTCTGTCCATCTTTGCTGCAGGCTATCCCACCTATTACAAGAATGGCCCTTACACGGGATACCTGGATCACTGTTTTGTGCCGAAAATTGAGAGACTGGTGGCATTGGGTAACTCAACTTATTGTACTCAATTTCATTGTTTTTCACTTTTTTATTGCAGATCCTAAACAAGTTAAGCCTTATCTGGTTTCATTTTGTACTTGTGCCCATGCTAAGACAGGTTTTGTTACTTGGTTGCAGGTTGCAGATGGAGAACTTCCATTAATCGCTTCTCATGGGTGAACATGCTAACACCTTTTTGATAATCACAAATGTGATTGTTTTTGTATTTCTAACCTCTGTTTGACCTTTATGTCTTAGACTGGAAATAGAAGCATATAAGACCCTTGATCCTTCCGTTCGTGTGGTGATCTTGAAAGCCTTATGTGACATTCGAGTTGAGGTATCACTGTGGTAGATGAAGATTAGATGTTTTGTTTGTTGATTTGAAATAATTGCTTAGTCAATTGAAATGTTGTTTTTTCCACCTAATTGATCTTAAACTTTACATTTCCCATGTAATGCTATGGTGCTGAATGAATTAATTAATCTAACAAAAAAGATGGGAAATATCAATTGGTTAATGGCTCAAGTGTCAATTGTTGGGAAAGTAACTGAAATATTTAACAAAGATTTCAGCCCATCCTGTACTTTTTCTCATGTTAAATATTCTTGACTTTCACCACAGCATCAAACTGTTATTTTGGTACTTTCTTTTGTCTTAAATGCTTAAGGTTCAGTCATATGGTAATTCTTTGTGTAACTTGTTTTTAGATTGCTTTTGGAATTAACGTTTTGGTGCAGAACATAGTTTCTTGATATTCATAGTGACAATTACTTTGTTTACACCTAAAAATAAAATGATATACTGTCTTTTGCATTTTTTATTCATAGTCAACTAAGCGTATTATTTCTTTTTCATTTCACATATAGACCTTTTGAAAATATCACTTGATTTTGTCATTTCTTTATTGATACATAAAGTGTTAGCACAACTGATTGTGCTGTTGTTATCTCATGACAAAAGTTTGCCCTTTCAATAAAGCTAGCAACAAATACCTGGAAGAAGCTCTCTTGTTATGTGTCATGACAGAAGTTTGCCTTTTCTAGGAGTTAGCAACAAGTACTTGGAAGAAACTCTCTTGTTATGTGTATTTATAGCAACATGTTTGTTTTTGATTGAGTAATCTTGTTTTGGTTTATCATTGTTGATCATTTGGTCTGCTGGTGGTCATCCTTTGGACTAAGCTTGCCTTGTGAGGTAAATGAAATTAGGTCTCTTAGCACATGTTCTCTCAGCGCCTTTGTTTCATTGGGCAACAAGCTTAGTTTATGTGTCAAGTTTAGTAATGCGGCCTGCCTTGTCCGCACTACTTGAAGTGTATCACATTTTTCATCTAAATGTATGCAAATAAATCGATATTTATATCAGATATCTTGTGTCATCGTACTCTCTTTGAGGTCTGGAGAAACTCAAAAAATGCATGTCTAATCACACAAAAGTAGCTATCTTAAGCATCTGTTTCTTTTTAATCCTTGTTTTTCAAACTTGATGAAATGCAATTACTTTTTTGGTAGCTTTTTTTTTGTTACTGTTAATTGTACTAATTTGAATTTGAATGACGTTTTGCAGCAAGAAGATGTCAAGAATTATATTGATAACTCCCTTAAACATGGCGTGCAACTCCCACTGTTCCGTAAAGAACGTATTGGGGGTGATTCTCAAGGAATTAATTACTGGTAATGTAAATCTTCCTTTATAAAGCTTTATGCGATTCTGTTATCTTGGAAATAGTCATTAAAGAATAGCTGTTTCTGACTACAACAGTTCCTGTTTGATGAAAGTCTCATTTTTATGTTATAAGGTTTGTTATCTATATTTTTTTTGCTGGAGTAGGTACGAAGATGATCCATTGATTGGTTATCGGCTATACCGTGAGATACGAAAAGTTGAGGTGAAGAAAGTAAAGACAAAGGGTTCCCAGGTCCTCCCTAGTACAACATACCTTTGGGAAACAGTGGCAACAAATTTTGAAGAATTTCAAGATGTTTCTGTAAGTTGCTTAATAAGCCAGTCTGTTTTGTGCAGTATTTTTTTTACATGGTTACTTGGTTATTCATAGTTTTGCATGCTTTTCTTTAATCCATTTTTTCACAAATTCAACATTATGATGTTGTGTTTTCCATGTAAGGATTTACCTATGAGACTCCAGTGAGTGTAGCCTTGGATCTTTGTTGTTTTAGTCTTTGAGATTTCTATTCCCCTTTTAATTAGACCAAACATTCTTGTGTTTGTGTGTGTGTGTGTGTGTGTGTGTGTGTGTGTTTCTGTGCAGAGAAATTATTGGACCAGGACATGTTGCATTTTAATATGAAATGTTCTTGGGTTCTTTAGAGAGCAATTGTAAAATTTTCATGTGTCTACATATCAAAACATGGTTCCGTTTTAGCAGTAATCTTAGAGACTGCCTGAAAATAATTCTCTGTTATCTATTAGTCCTTTAATATTCTTATCTGGAAGTCCAAGAAAAGATGCCAGTACAACCCTGGATAGCCCAAACAAACAAAAGAGAGAAATTTCTATCTCAAGCATTCTACTAACAGCAATTGAAAATTCCATCTACTCCACACTATTGTTGGAATAATATCTATTAAGAATCCATCTACTCAGAACTTTTAGACTGGAAAATTGCAACTTGTTCTTTCTTCCATGGGAATCTTTCTCAATTTGCCTTCTCCATGCAGGAGAAGCTTTTGACGAGTAAAAACAGAACAGAGGCATCGTTAGGGAAGAAGTTGAAGAATGACATGCTTCCTGAGATTGAGAAGGTTCATAAGGTACCCAGAGTTACTTGTATGAGAATATGTTTACTTATCAATATCAATAATTAAGAACAAACAAGGTCTGTCTTTCTTGAATCAAGTTGCTTTTCCTACTTGTATCTAATTTCCTGCCTTTGCATTTCTTGAATTGATTATATAGTTTGTTTTTTCTATTTTTGCTCAGAGGAAAGAGAAATTGTTGAAGAAACAACACAGGCAGGCTCTGCTTCTTGATAACTTCCTGAACATGGATGGGCTAGGAGCAGGTCGCTCGCTCCGTGACAGAAAACCTGTCACTTACACTTTTGGTAAGATTACTGAAGAACACAGAAAAAAGAACAGTTTGTTGCTTTTTGCTTTGGGCTTGGATTTGTCTCTCTATTGTCGATTCCCTCATAACTAGCTATGATGTTATGGTTGATAGTCCTTGTGGACTCCCATTGTTTGTAAGATATCTTTGGTAAAACCCAATAAAAAAATCACCAGTTGGGCGACCTTAATCATGAAAAGGTGGTGATTAATGACCAATACATACTTTCAAATGTTAGCAATTTCAGTATTGAGTATTCTCGACACAATGTATTTTGAACTTTTATTCATATATCTAATTATTTTGCAGATGATTATGACCGGTCAATCAATGAGGCTATCAAAATAACAAAGTATGAAGTTCATGACATATTCTTCAGATTCTCTTTGTAGCTTATTATTGAAAGGAACTTGTACATACATGCATACAACTGTGCAATCTATAGTGATTTGTTTCTGGACCTTTGTTCTAGGCGAAAGCAACCATCACCGGAGCCTATTCAAAGAAGAGATGGTTTAGCCATACCTGACGCTTCTACAAATGGTGGATGGAGTGGTCCTTCACATACTTCCCCACAGGGTAATTTCAGTACAGTTTCTCCCAATTCTCCTGGTTATGATGACATTGGTGAAGACCATAGCCTTGAGCCACTGGACAGGAGGTAAAGAGTACTACTACTACTACTACACAGCTCCTTGTATTGCAATTTGCATCAAGCATGCTCCTTTGCATAATTATGTAACATGTTACAGTAACAGGCGAAGACAGAGGCCACAACGATACTCAGCAAAAGAGTTTGTTGAAGCAGTTTCAGATAATGAGGCTGATTTTGATAGTGATGATGATATAGTTGGAGAGGCTGTATATGATGATGAATATTTGAGGAAACGTAAACAAAGAAGGAAGCTGTCTAGTAGCTCTGAAGGGGATGACGAGTACCGGTGGGATGAAGACAATGGGGAAGATGAGGATGAGGAAGAAGAAGATGAGGATTCCTTAAGCATCAGTGAGGAGAGTGATCAGCCACAAAAGTTCAATAAATTATCAGGCCGTACTAGGAGAGAAACAAAATTACGATCTGTTGATGAGATCCAATCAGGTCTAAGACGCAGTAAAAGGGCCACTAGGAACCGAATAAATTACCGGCAGTATGACCTTTCTGAATCAGAAGCAGAGTCAATGAAACCTGAAAAGTCAATTGTGTCAGACGAGCACTCCGATGCAAGTGAAAATGTAGAGTATTCAACTGGAAGTAAAGATTCTGATGGCATTGGTAATGAACAAGATATGAAAGTCGATCCACCTGCTGTTGGCTATAACGAGGCAACTGATAGAGAACAAAATCAGCCAGTTGAAAAGTCCAATAGCCCAGACCAAGATGAAGGTGAAGGTGTGAGAAAAAGACGATTCCTCGACCTTAATGAAGTTGCCCCAGGTTCTGGTTTTGACGACGGTTCAAACACAACAATAAAAGATGAAGACAGAGATGATTTTTGAGCTGATCTCTCTACAGGAAAGCACTGTTTCTAGTTTTCCTTTGGAGAAAATGTACGATATTAAAAGGTTATAAATTTTGCAATATGTGCATGGAGGAAATTATGATCTAGTTCTTCCATGGTGTAAGTTAAGCAACCTTGATGCGATTCATCTGGGATTTGCGGCAGGGAGCAACCCGGTGCTGAGAGTTCTGTAGATTAGGTAGTCATTTTTTAGTATGTCTACATTTATAGAAACCTAAAGTGGGTGAATGAGAATTCCATGGAAGTTCTTTATCATATCCAATTAGTGTACGACAACCTTTTTAACCGATTGTAACCGAAAAAATTTGGTTTCTATATGTGCAAGTCTGTAGTTTAATCTTTTCAGTACTTAATTTTTGCGGTTGGCTTTTTAAAAAATTGATCATCAACTTTTGATGTATAATAATGGATCAACTCCCCTAAGACCCTGACTTTATAATTTTTTTATGCAATACATTCTAATGCATTATCATCACCAAATTGAGAATGTTAACTTCAACTTCATTTCAGTTCTGTTGTTAATATTATAAAAGCATTGAATGGTTTTCATATTCTAGCTTATCGGGTGACGTCAAACAGGTATCGAGTGATTTTCGTCCTCTAGCTTTGGGTGGCACCAAACAAAGTGCGTAGGTTGGGTTTCCTAAGTGAAAATAGCCGCTCTGATTCTGGACACAAAAAAACAAGGATAGGGTAAGTTTCTATGTTTCACATAGTCGGTGGACTTCAAATGTTCCACTGTGGCTTTTTAGTGTTCCCATTCTCTTGCTGCAGGCATGCATCTTTTCTGTTGGTGGCCTGAGCTGTCTCTCCACCAACTCCTTCCTTCGCTGCATGTTTTCCGGCTGGGCAGTTTCTTTCTGGGACAGTAGCCTCAGTTGCCTCATGGTCAATTCCTTCCTTCTCTGCTTGTTTCCTGGATAGTTCTTCATCAGCTCTCTCTTTCTCTGCTGCCACGTCCTTCTCCTTAGCAATTGCTGTTTCTTTTGTTACCTCAAGTGCTTGAATCAAAGTTGAGAGACATTTTTCTGCATCATCCAATTGGGACTTGGGCATAAGGTTCTCTGCGACATCTGCAGGTGTGATCTTGGCCTCCCTGATTAGCCCTTGAATTGTATCAAACATAGCATGTTCTTCGAGTCCCAAGTAATTCTTGGCCAACACTTTGAATGCCTCAAAACTGCAGTAAGACAGTTCAATATGCTTGTCCATCCTTCCCCTCCTAATCAGGGCAGGATCAAGCTTCTCCATATAATTGGTAGTGAACACTATAATCCTCTCCCCTCCACAGGCAGACCATAAACCGTCAATAAAATTCAACAAGCCCGAAAGGGTCACCTTGCTGGTTGTGTCCTCTTTCGGTTCGTTACGAGCAGCTTCTTTCTCCAACTTGTCATCCTCAGAAGATATCTTTCTTTGGCCTGTAAGATCAAGCGAGCAGTCTATATCCTCGATAACAATGATAGATTTCCCAGTTGTTTCGATCAAAAGCCTCCTCAAATCAGTGTTGTCCTTCACTGCAGTGAGCTCAAGATCATAGACATCATAGTTCAACAAGTTGGCCATTGCAGCAATCATAGTAGACTTGCCAGTTCCAGGAGGGCCATAAAGAAGATAGCCCCTCTTCCAAGTCTTGCCAATCCTGGCATAAAAATCCTTGCTTTTGCTGAAAGTTACAAGATCTTCTACAATTTCCTTCCTTTTCTCAGGCTCCAAGGCCATAGAATCAAAAGTGGCAGGATGTTCAAAAGATACGTGGCTCCACATAGTCTGTCTGTAACTTGACCACTTCTGCCCGGGACTGTTGGTGTAAAGCTTTCTTTGTCTACTCCTGACGTTAATCTCCTTCCCTTCCCTAATCACATGCTTCAAGTAAATCTCTGTGATGATCTCTCTGTGACGTTTATGAAAAGTGAGCCTGTAATATCTCCTATCCGGCTGAGTATACAGAGACTGCCCGGTGGTGGCAACTTTGCTCGAAACCCACCAAATTTTAACGCCTTCAAACTCGTCTGTCACTCTCTCGTACTCGTCCATGCTAAAAACCAGGTTGCTGCTATCTTTTCCCATCTCTGCTTTGAGCCTTTTAGCAAACTTTGATGAGTTGACACTTAGGTATGCCTCCACAGCAGCGAAAGCTTCACTTCGTTTGAGTCGATCTCCTGTGTACTCGTGAATTGATATTTTGATGTACGGATAGAAAAGGCTCATGATTCTCTGTGTATACCTCGCAAAGTGCCTGCGAACCTCGTATGGACAATAATGTTGGAAAACAGCCCAGAAAAACATAAAACTGGCAATGGTCGACCCCATTGTCGCCCACATCTCCGTCGTTGTTTGAGGCATTAGCATCATTTTTACTTTCTTTTCTGGCTCTGTGACTATTGAGAGATTGTTGCCGTTGTTCTGTTGCACCCTTTTCTTGTCTTGGGCTTTATAATATGTAGGAAAATGTTGATGGTCTTGTGATTCTTTCTCTTCTAATCATGGTCAAAAGTAAGGTCTTCGTGAGTTTTGCATTTCCTTTCATATAAAGTGAGTGAAGAGGCCTGAAGAGTATGAGCAAGTGTCAGAGTTTAGGTACACAATTAGAAATACAATCGTGGTTGCCAACACTGACCTTCAATGCTATTCACATATCCATTTCTCTTCATAGAATAAAGCAATTTTATTAGTGACATTATTAGGTTTAAGCCTCCACCAGGATATTCCATATGTTAAGGTTCCACCTAATGGGGTCCAAAACATATGCTAAATCAAAAGAGTGGTGACTAATCAACCTTTGATGAGAATGGCACACAAGTCATACACATACTAAATTAGAAGCCAATTAAACGACATATAAAAGGGAGTCTATCCATTGGAACCAGCAGATGTGTTTATATTAAATAATGTTATTAGCATTCTCATGCAAAGAGATAAAGAAAACTTTGGATGGAGGGACTTTGTTCTTATGGGATTTCTATTTTGTTCCTATCCATTGACCACACATACTGTCTTTCTTCTCATGTTGTTTTCTTTCCCTTTTCTTTCTTTCTCTCTCTCGTTTCTTTCGGTTAGAAGGATATGAAAACTTTCCTTATGCATTGAGCCTACGCACAAAGTAATAAAAATTAAGGGTACAAAAGTATATGTAGTTTTAAGAATCACAGCATCTCAAGTGTCTAGCTTTTAAGTGTCAAACATCATTAGGCACAATATTGTGGATCATATGATGTTCTACGACCAAGAGTTTAATCAAGAGAGGAATTTCTCGGGTTCTGATGCAACGAGCTGGAGAATGATACTGACATATTGGTTTGATGATCTTAATCAATTTTGACGTGATTTGTATGTTTAGCTGTAATCATACTATTAAGTTTTTGTTTTTCCGAAAGTATAACCATTCTTAAGCTGCTAATAGTATGAATAAGAATGAGGTGGTCTTAAGGAAAGAGATAAATATCAGACAACTTTTGGAAATGATTTGAAAGATACTAAAGAAAGTCGGCAAAACAAGTGTGATCTGACTTGTTCATTTCTCTCAGTTGGGAAACTGACAAAAGTGTCCAGTCATGTTAGTCACGCTTCTTGCTTATCTCAATCTTGCCTCTCGTCTTTTGCTTGCTAATTTGTTCTTTCATAACAACAAAGGCCAGTAGACATTGAATTGCATGAAATTGAAACTGGAAAGAAGAAGAAGAAGAAAGGGATAAGTCGAAATATGCTGTCCGTACACTTTTCTTTTCAGCCTTTTGTTGTCGATCACATCTGTCAACAAGCTGATACTCGTCTAGTCCTGTCCATGTATTAGTCAATCAAACACTTGAATCCTGGGCCCCATTCTTAAAGCAATTGTCAAATTATAAAGTTTCGTAGAAAGTGCAAATGAGCTCCACTTCAATACTGGGCCCCTTTCTTCCTGGAGTATCCTTTTCAGGTTCTCAAGTTGAATAGGATTAGACGCCACACGTACAGATTAAAACATCCTGCCTAGTGCTCATAATGCCTAGCTTTCTTGATTAGGGTCAATGCCCTATGAATCCACACCCACAAAGCACAAGTGCACAACAAAAGGTCATCAATCCAATATAAGAGACGACCATAACTAATATACCAGCAATTTTATTGTTAACTTATAATGAGCTTTCCCTGGATTACCAGAGGGATTTCTCAATTGTAACCAATCACAACCGAACCAAATGCTTTGCTTTTCGGACTATAAAAGGCTTTCAGAGCTTAAGCCAAGTAGCAGCTCAATTAATGCGCAGGTGTCCACCACCAAACTATCCCACATGGATACTAAAAAAAGAATTAAAAAAAAGGCATGAACCACTATGAATAAATTATGATAGTCATTGCAGCTGCTGATTATGAATTAGGACAACAAAATGAAAGGAAACCCTTTTCCCTGTACATGAGAAAAAGTACATATAATAACTCACTAGACAGTAGACACTTCAAGGTCCCTGTAAAGAACAACATCACGAATGATGCTTATCTTAAGTGTAACCAGCCTCTCCTAATATCGTTATGGATGTTGAATCCATAACGAACGAGTTGGGTTATGTTGGCAGGCTCATGTTGTGGGCGAACTATCTCTAGAAGACCCTTCTTCTCGTTGTTGCCTACTAAATTGTTAAACGTGAAAACGAACTAGAAAAAGGAAAATTAAACACACGGTATAAAATCTAATGTAAATGAATAAATAACATAAAACAAAATAATTGGAAAATTAACTAATAACCTAATTAATCACAAAATTGAAATTAAAAATATTGTAATTAACAAATAAAACTAATCTAATTATTTAATTACAAAATTAAACCTAAAATTGAAATTAACAATCATAATCTAACAATTATGAATAA
>JAOTAZ010000006.1:28316122-28332527 GCA_025629785.1 Erythroxylum oxycarpum
GATCATTCAAGTTTGTTTAGTAATTTGAAAGTTATGGTCCAAACACTTTCAGACTATTACTAAACCGAGACTATACACTATACCCAACTTCACTCCAGAAATTGAAAATCGTAGAGACTAAATTAAAATTTAATTCCTTAAGATAATTTGTAGCTCCATGTCTCTAGTTTATTGAGAAATAAGAATCAACCCATTTGGAGCTCTACAGGTCAAGATATCACCAAAATACTTAATCATGTTCAGAAAAATATCCAACTCATACTCTTTTAACCGATCCTCTCGCTTTGATTCCATAAAAATTTTCCAGATTAATACCAAAAGTTCTAAATTTTTGTGAAGAGGTAGAGAAATACGTTAGAAATCTAACGCTTTAAAAATCAGGTCAATCGGAGGTCGGACGAAAATGTTATGGCCAAAAGAGTGGAGAGAGGTTGGATCAGGGGGAGAAGTCCGGCCGTGTCGCACTCAAGGCGCCTCGCGACCTTGAGGGGAGCCGCGTTCGGCCTTGCGATGCGCGCGCAAGGGAGGCCTACCTCCTGGGTCTTTCTTCTTCCGATATCTCAACTTCCATAATTCATAACTTTTGACCCAGAACTCCAGAATTTGCAAATTTAGTATCAATGGAAAGCTAAAAGAAAGCTCTACAACTTTTATGAAGAACTCAAAAACAATTTCTATCTCTAAAAGGGTCAAAATTTCAATCAAAGTGGTTGCCCCGAAAGTTCACCCTAAACAACATCCAAACTTCAAATGATCATAACTTCCAGTCTCGATATCGAAAAATGTCATACTTTATAGCGTTAGAAAGATAGCAAGATAAGCTACAACTTTCATTAAGACAATTTTATCAAAAACTCTCTAGATCATCCTAGAAAAATCACAAAAGTTTCATATCGAAAAATCTAACTCTCCACTATTCATTCTCAGAAAATTTTTAGACTTCCACTTTCCAAAATCCAACACTTCTATTCTTTTATTCTAGTCTTTCTACTCCATTTCAATCAACTCATTCACCATAATTTCATACTACTCCATAATATGTAAATTTAGTCAAAAATCATCAAAAACCAAGAATTCATAGTTAACCTATTCATGCTTTATTACTTTTCTGCATTTTCAACTTTCATGTTCAATCACCAGTCTTCCTCTCAACTTCCATTTAAACTCAATATCATCCACAAACAAATTATAGTCCATGATTGATCATAAACATTAATAACAGAACATACATATATATACCCACTCGTCATCAACTTATTACATTCACTACCTAAATCTTGTATATCATTTCAATGTCAAGAATTCTCCTTTTTCTTTACTCATAACTAATTACTAACAATTTATCATTTAATAGTTCTAACTTTCAAGAAAAGTTCGGGGTCCAACATTGTAAAAACTCCTATCTTATGCTTATATCTTTCTCAAGGCTATTAATAACTAATCCTTAGTTGATTAAATGAAATCTCTTTCTGTTTAAATCCTCTAAGATTGCATTATAGATTTGTGAATTTCACTATTAGGTTTGTCCATAATCTAGAAAATTTATGTCAACTTATCATTATGTTTGCATGTAACTCCTTCTAATTATGGCAAATCTATTTGCATAAGAGGATTTATCAATCTCAATCGTATAAAATCAAATCATGGACTAATATTCTGGATATATTAGTTCAAGAAAATAATGTATAATTGAATCTCAATAAAACAAGTAATAAAATTGTATTAAATTAAAGATAAAAGTCATATTGTCATCAAAATTTAGGGTTTGATTGACTTTTTCTAATAGTCAATGTTGAATTAATCACAAGTTCACAGTGTAGCTATAGCTAGTATCAATAAGTACGAGTCAATCCCATAAATACGATGAATACTAATAATTATTGTTATCCTATAATCTAGCCTATGAAATGATTTTGATTGTTAATGAAAGAAAATAAAACTAAAGCAAGTAAAATAACATAGGCAACGATATTGAACAGAGAATTAAGAACTCACTTAGACAATTACCGATATAAAAAATTAGTATCTAGGTTTTGAATCCCCCTAAACCCTGTATGCTAATAGCTGACCTTGAATCTACTAACAACTAATCGTAAGATTTTCAACCGAAATACTCAGGTTAAAGTTTATAGGGATTCGACAGGGGGATCCCTTGTCTCCATATCTCTTTGCCTTGGTGATGTAAGCACTCCATAAACTTATTAAACATGTTGTAGTACAAGAGAAGTTCAAATACCACTCTAGGTGTGGTAGATTTAAACTCACCAATCTTTGTTTTGTAGATGATTTGATCCTACTTTCAAAAGCAGATGTCAACTCTATCTCCATCTTCATGAAAGCCCTAAAGATCTTTCAAAGAGCTTTCGAAATACAAGTGAATTGTTCCAAAAGCAATATTTTTTTTCCAAAAATGCCTCACACCTACAACATTCGACCACTTCAATAACGGGAGTATAGTTGTAGGAGTTCCCAATGAAATATTTGGGAATTCCCCTCTCTCCACACAGATTAAAAGCTAGAGACTATACAGGTTTACTTGACAAAGTAGAAGCCAGAATTTCATCGTGGAGCTTTAAACATCTTTCCTGAGCTGGAGGGGTTCAACTTATTAACTCAGTTCTCAATTCTCTCAATATCTATTGGGTTGATCACTTGTCTTTTCCAAGTTCCATTTTGAAGCTATTGATAGATTATTTAACAACTTCTTATGGACAGGAAGCAAGAAGAGAGGTCCCAAGACTATGGTGAAATGGAAAGAGTTCTATACCCTTAAAGATTGATGTGGTTTGGGGATTTATTCCATCAAAATTACAAAATCAACCTTACTCACGAAAAGGTTATGATGACTAATGAAAGACAAACAATCCCTATGGTGTAGATGGATTCATAGCTATTTCATAAAGAATCGCAGTTTCTGAGCTATAAATTGTACTCATATTCCCTCCACCAAACTTAAAGCCATTCTAAGGCTGAGGGACCAAAATAACACAAACTTCAATGTGCTTATAGGCAATGGAAACTCCGCCAACTTTTGGTATGACAACTGGTTGTCTATGGGCCCTTTGATTAACTACAATGGTGCGGAGTCCCTTAGGACTTTGTTCCCCATAGAGGTGATAGTTGTTGCAGCCTCGCAAAGCAAAGATAGGATAAGGAGAGCATCAATCCCCACCTCTTTAGCTGATGAAATTTATGGATCTTTTTATAACAATGAACAAGAAAAATATGTTTGGAGACATACGACTGATGTTTGTTTTTCGAACTCCTCTTTTAAGGCATTAGGTTTCAAGCAACTCCCCAACCTGGCATGGACCAAAAACTTATGGGTTAATCATCTTCAACCCAGAGCTTCCTTCACACTGTGGATTGCGATGAAGGGAAGACTAAAAACAATTGAAAAAGTGGCCAAATACACTCAACTTACTAGTTGGTATTATTTATGCAGATAAGCGGAAGAAACCAATGAACATTTATTCTTCAAATGCTAGTACATTAGCAACATATGGCGAGATATTTGCAGTCGATGCTTGCCAAATGGGATGGTTGATAGCATAGAATGTATACACAGACTACAGCTACCTTACCGAAATAGCATTGCTTCTAAGTGTTTTTTGATAACGCTATCTTCGATGGTCATCGCTATATGGGATGAGAGAAATATACATATTCAAGACAAAGCCACCTCCCAAGAGCATTTTTATAACCCATTGTTTAACCATATATGGCACTAAATTTGTGTCCACAAATATAAGCTTCAACACTGATCCTATCTACGTAGATATTGGAATGTTTGAGATATGGCTCATGGCTACTGTTGGTACGTTAATATGACTCATATGCAAGTTGTTGATCATGGTATCTCCTAAGTCCTACTGTATAGACTTAGCCAATGGTCCTAATTGTTTATAGATTAAGTAATGGAAGTTGATAATTAAGGCAAGCAACGCATAGGTGGTTCTCACTACAGTGCGTTAGTTATATTGTAATTGTTTGTTGCACTATCATAGTGTATTGTAAGCCATTTTGAGTTGCCTTCAAGGCTTAATATGTTTTAATTTTTCAAAAAAAAAAGTATATAGGATTGCTTTACCGATTTATGAATCTCTCTATTAGGTTTGACCCTAATTCGGAAGATTTATGTCATCCTATCACTAGGGTTGCAATCAACTCTTGCCAATTACGATAGATCTATTCATTAATAGGATTTCTCAATCTCTATATATAAAATCAGATTATGATCTAATATTCCTGGGTTTATTAAAACATAAATAAAAACATGTAATCGGACCACAATATAACAATCAAACCAATTGCTTAATAAAAGAATCAAATCATATCAAAGTATTAATATAGGGTTCATCTAACCTAAATATTAATATTGCACATTATCGAACACGAAATCAATCATACACAAAAAGAAAAACGAATTGAAAACATGGGTTCATAATTTTAAATCTCCTTGATTGTCTTCTATCGAATATTCTTGCAATGTAAAAGTTTGATCTTTTATTCTGATAGATCTTTCGATAAATTCCTCACATTTGTTTCTTCTCTAGAACAAAATCGCCCCCTGAGAATGATCTCCATGTCTAGAATTGCCTCCTAAAGTTTGCTCCCCTTGTTTGCCTATGTTCACATCCTTTTATATTAAATTCTAAGGTTTTGGTCAATGCACAAATTAATGCACAATCGTAAGCAATTTGAATGTAGAATTATATACCAAATGTCATAAAAAGGACTAGAACAAATTTTCACAAGTAAGTACATAAAATGGAATTTACTAGACTTTGGAATATAACTGGAGCATTTCTGAGACCAGATGGCATAATGATGAATTCACAATGGCCTTTATAGGTTTTGAATGCAATTTTATGTATATTATCTATATGCATTTGAATTTGGTGGTAACTTACTCCAAGATCAAGTTTTGAATAGTGTTTACCCATATATGGCCCATCTACCAATCTTTAATTAAAAGAATGGGAAATATGTACGTGTCATTAAATTGTATGTTTGTTGAAAGGTTTATATTTTACAAAACCTTTAATATCCATCTTTGTTTTTCAATAAAATAATAAGAGAGGAAAAAGATCCTATATTTTATTAACTGATCTCTTATTGTAACATCTCCTCCTTCAGTTCTTGAATTGTCTCTTTATGCACGCTCACATATTCTAATGTTTCAAGTTGATTGCTTCATTCCCCTCCTCCAACAAAATTCGTTGATCGTATACATTGGTTGGTGGTAGTCCTGTGGATACATCAAAAACATCCTCGTAATCATTCAAAAGTTTTTTAATCATTCTCCCCATTTTAGTGATAGACAATTCATAAATGAAAGTTCTCAACCAAACTGCCTGTAAAGTAGCTCCATAATATACAACAAACTTAAAAATAATGCAAAATGACTTATACCAAATTTGGGCCTAAATGTACTCATTATACTTACATTTTGATTGAGGATCCAAATGTCTTAAGTGTAAAATAAAATTATTTCAAAAATCTAGACAGATTCAAGATTTGATTGAGATGGTTTGAAATTATATATATGCCTAAGAAAGAGATCTAAAACTTATATGTTTTGCCATCAAGCCCAAGATTAGGATTAAAAGAATAAGGGCATGTTCAACACTAAAAAGTTGAATGAATAAATAACCTATCACATAAGTTGATGGGAGGTCGTGTAGTAGAGAAAAAATCTAAAAAAGATTAATGGTAAGAGACATGACGGTGTATTGACTAGTTTGATAGTATTAAAAAATTATAAAAGATGCATGACCTTAGACACAAATGTTTTTAAATTCATGTTAATTCCTAAAGTTTAAAGCATACATGCCTATTTCTATTCCCAAATATAAGCAAAATGATCTATAGTCTAGGACACGATTATGTCTCAGAACACATCTATTTTGGATCTAAAATGCGTTCGCTATTTAAAAATCCAAAACCCATACATTTTAGTTAGTTTTTAACATTAACTTTTTCTAAAGTTTAGAGTAGTAGTCATCTTTACTTTTTCTTCTTTCTTCTTTTTCATCCAAAGTCCTACAAGGAAAAACTTTTATACTTGGCCAAAGGAAATGAATACCTTAAGACGTATTAAACTATAAGATTTGATTTATTTTTATAGTTTGATTTATATACTTAGTATTGAATGTTCTTCTATATTTATCTTTATGATCACGTCATTTTGTTAACATGCATACTCGTTTATTATTTGATCTAATATATCAACTAGATTAGTTATTAAATCAAAATTTTCTAATCCCTCTAATATAAAAAGAAACTATATTTTAATGAATTATTCCTAAGAAGAACAATTGATCCAATGTATCCTTTTGCTTACTTAACTATGCTTGAATGTTATTAGATCTATTAATCAAGTTAATTCAATCCATACATAGGAAGAAATTTGTATAGGTTAAGGAAAGAAGCTAAACAAAGACACAAAAGGATAATTAAGCTCATTAAATCTTATTTGATAGAGATTTATAATATAAAATAGAAGAGACCATGGATAAATATAGGACTTTGAAGGAGCTTAATGCTCTTTATTTAAACCAACAATCCCTATGGATGACTTGCCTACCTTAGAGATCAGTATCACTTTCGAATTAAAATCTAAACTAATACATATTTTGTAATCTTTTTATGGTCTTATAGGTGAAGATTTGCATAAGCACTAGTAAGAGTTCCATGTGGTATACAAGTATGAAGCCTATGAGGGTGATAAAGGAACAAATAAAAGTTTAAGCTTTTTTTATTCTCATGGCAAGATGCAACAAAGGATTTGACATTATTACTTACTCTTTAGAAGTATTGTCACTAGAATGAGATGATAAGGTTATTACTAAAGAGGTACTTTATAGCTCCAAAGGCAATAACCATTTAAAAGAAAATTTGTGGTATAAGGTAGCATAATGGAGAATATGTATATAAATATTGGATACGCTTCAAGAAGTTATATGCTAACTGGTCCCATCATCAAATTAGTGAGAAACTACTAATTCAATATTTCTCTGAGGGACTTCTACTCATTGATAAAAATATGGTTGATGTTGCTAGCTTGGAAGTCTCAGTGGATAAGACTTTAGAGCCAATAAGAACTTGATTGCTAATATGGCAATTAATTCATAACAATTTAGCATTAAGCTTAACTTAATACCTAATCATATCAATAAGTTAAATATTTCTATCCTTGACTAACAAAATTTAAATATAACCTCTCTTATTTATATAATAGTTATGAGTAATATGCAAATAGTGAAAGTTTGCGGGATTTGTTCAAAGATAGGACATCCAACAGATATGTGTCCAATGCTTTAAGAGGAGTCTATCGAATAACCAAAAAAGCATATGGATTTTTAAGACTATCCTAAAGAAATTATGATCTTTGTTTAAATATACATAATTGAGGATGGAGGCATCTTCCTCATTTTAGCTTTGGAAACCCACAAGTGAATTTGTTGATGGCTTAAAACCACTTAAGCTTCTAATAATTCAAGCAATCATACCATCTAGGGATGCTAAAATAGCTTAAGTCCAATATGATATGACTCAATTCAATATAAAATTAATAGACTTAGCTCAGGTTGAGCAAGCTTTAAATTGAGCTTGGTGAGCTTGGGGTTTAATTATAAACATTTTTAAGATTCAAGTCGGGCTTGGGCTCAAGCTCAAGCTCTACAACAAGCCTAGCACAAAGCCTAAAGCCTAATTATATTAAAAATAATGTTATTTTATTTTTAAATAAATGAAGAAATCCTAAGACATTGATTTCAAAGCCCAGTTGGACAAAGTTAAGCCCAAAAGTCCAATCCTTTAGGAGATTTATGATTGAGACAATGCCCCCAAATGCTGTTTTTATAGAGTCAATTCCCATATTGAAAGTGAAAAAGACAAGGAGGAGGAGTATAAATAAAACATTTAGGTCTTTGCCTCAATCACAAAACTTTTTAAAACTTAGATTTTTATGCCTAACGTATCCTAATTGGGCTTTGAAACATTTAATATTTTTTCTACAAAGTTTTGCTTTTAAGCTTAACCTAGCTTAAATGGGCTTTAAATTATTTAATATTTCTCTAAAAGAGTTGACTTTTGCCTAATCAACCTAATCAGGCTTGACTAGCATAACTATGTCTAATTAAAGCGTGATTAGGCCTGAGCCTAGTTCCAACTGCTCAAGCCCGATTGGCCTTCGTGCTAACCTTCCGTTCAAAGTAAGTCACTCGTGGAGTGGAATGATCTTTCTGAAAATTATGAAAATTTCATCGTACTATTAAATATAACCAAATAAACCGAAAATACTAGCCTTAACAACCCTGAACTAGAAAGTCCAATGGCAAGTTATGTAGGCACCTTGTATACATGAATTTCTGTTTTAATGGAGCTGAGCAAAGCTAATCTCCAAAAGAAAGTAATCTCAGTTGCAACTAGCATTCTCAAATTTCCCATATTTGGTACCATTATTGCATGTTTCTCAAGTTGCTTTTTGACGGTAATCAAATGCCTAAGTATATCCGCCGCATAGGTAGAGACTTTTGATATCTTCAGCATTGAACCATTAGGCCAAGTCTTCTTATCTTAGAAACCATGAATTATAGACTGGTTCCGGTTTCAAAAGCCGTGGCTTGTTACCAACAGTACCTACCTGGAGGAGGAGGAGGAGGAGAGGAAAGGCATAAAAGCACTAAAAATGAATGAATTTGAAGGAGCTTCTGTGTCTATATAACTAACCAAATATACAACACGATGAAGCTATGATACTACAAAACTTCTATTCCTCTGTTCTAATTGCTGGAGACCAATCCCCTATCAAGTACCATATCTTCCCAGTATTCATCGGGTCAACAAACTAGTGATCGTCATCCCATCCACTGATACTTTGTTGATAGATTGTTATCTCATGTTGCAGCATTGCGGCCTTCCCGAGCTTTGCAATTTCTCCCAAAGACATGTCATCTGCCTTGGAGATTGGTAATGCGCCGTATAATAATCCTCGACGCATCCAAACTGGCAGAATTTCAAGCTATGTACATACTCCACAGGTTTTGAACTGTTAAACAGTTCCACCCACATTCCCATACTCACATCTTCCATCTTGAACAGCTGGACAAAAAGGCAAAATCCTTCCAATGAGAAATAAGAAAGAGAAAGAGAAGTAACACAGATCACATAAAGGGAGGAGTTGAGAACTTCAAAAAGCCTTTAATCGATAGAAGTTGGGAGTCAGGATATGTGGGTCCATTTTCAGAATTCTTCATCGCAGTGGAATAAAAATAATGGAAACGATTGCAAATAACTTACTCTTAGTTTGTGTCTCTCGAACTCAGACACAACAAAGCGAGCAATGTCAGATGATAAAATGTAGCCTGGTCCATTTGCATAGGGAGGATAAACTTCTTCTGGCCACTCCTGAAATCGTAGAAGTAACGATAAGAAACCATCAATATAACATACTGCGCACCGAAATCAAGGAACTTATGATAAGCTTCATCTAAGCAAAATAGATGAATCAACAAAATGTCAAACAAACAGCAGAGACAGTACTATAGCCGACTGGCTTCTATTCTAAAACCAAATCCATCCCACAGAACAATTAGTAGTTCTCTTTGCCTCATATTCATCCATGAAAAATGAAAAGTTACCAAGCAATCGCCAGAAAGTAAGGGGACATAAAGGAGCCATGCATGATACTTTTACTAAGCACAGACTCGATCAATCAAGGATTGTAAAATATATTGCTGTTTCACCCCACAAAAGAAAGACTCAATTGGGTAGCAATTACACAGAGGAAGTATGGGGTAGGGAGCATTGTAGATGCTGCACAACTACTACAGGGCAATATAGCCATTCATTTTCAGAGCCTAACATTAAAATTCAGGGGCAAATACTCGAACTAAGTCCACAAAGACCTATAATAAGCTATTTAAATAACTAAAGGCATAGATACATATATCCTACCTCATGTGTAACCGCCCATTTACCATGTCGCAAAACCTTGAAGTAGTAATTGATGTTCCCAATGTACAAGCTTCTGTCCCTTCCGACTTTTCTTGCTTCACTGAGAACTGCATCCACTCTTACAAATGTGTCATCATCACCCTTCATAATGTACTTTGCACGCACTGTGCGGACCTGTGAACAACAAAGCCAGTGCAATGTAAATTATAAACAGAAGAATCAAGGATAATATTAATTTTCTGCATATTTGTATGATATTTTTCATCACTCACCCCATATTCACAGATAGCAACCGTTTTTAACACCACAAGATCATAGTTGTCCATGTAAGGAACTATAACAATATCCCCAAAAAATTCCGCCTCCTTCTTTAACTCTACATTCACTTCCTTTCGAGGATGCTGCTCAAACATCAATTACAAGAAGCATGTCATACAATTCAAGCTCATCACGTTGAAGAATAACTATTAAAGGTGTAGGTGTCAATAGTCATCACATACCAGTGCCACAAAGAAGCGGGCTACCACGTTTGAAGATTTAATCAAACTATGCTGCATCCAAGACTTCCTCACAGCCATTCGCTCAGCAAAATGGTTACCCGCAGAAAGAATCCCAATGAAAAGTTCCACAGATCTCTTGGGAAGTGGTGGTGCTTTCCATCTGTTAGACATCTCTAGATGCCTCTGAGGCGCAAAACTAGGATGTGTTGTAGGCAATGAAGCAGCAAATAAAGAGTGGATATCGACATCTCCTGTCACAGTAAGTCCAGTGGCATCCTCAAGTGTGAATCCCTGCCACCAGTACCAAAGAATATTAAGAATCATCCACATTGACCTTGACATTAATGTGGTATAGGTATTCACTTACAGTGCGATATGGAAAAGAAGTGACATGCCTCCCATCAACGTTAACATGATAACCCTCCAAACCAGCACTAAGAGTTAGAACAAACAACTTCTCCTCTGTAAACGGGAACGGCCAGTCAAAAGAGACCTTTTTTGCTCGGCCGATAAGCCTATTTAACCACCATATTGCCTTTGACTCCTCAGAGCGGTTGTCATCATCACGGATCCACTTTTCACATTTTACATGATTGTCAACTGTGGCCAATATAAGAATTGGCAATTTGTTATAAAAACAACTAAAAATGGCAAAGTCAATTTCACTAAAACAATCGAGCGTGTTCTTGTGTTGCTGACTTTTGGATCAATTTAAGCAAACTAAAGCACACACACATGCACTTGGAAAATTCAGATGAAGAAGTAAGTTCCCTTTTCCCCAGAACTAGAAAGCAAGCTAGGTAAATTGAGCCATAATTTACATATAAAAAATTAATATGTAAGATCACCAATTTGCATCCAACACTTACTAGCAGTCCAACCAAATCTTTGAATCACACATCAGTAAAACCCTAACACCGCAACATTTATCCAGGGTCTACCTTTCGTAGGTCCGCAAAAATGGTACATGTGAAACTAAAAATCGTGAAACATAACACTACCTGTAATTTCTAACTCTTTCCAATTATCATGCTGAATCCACATATGATCACATTAAAGAAAGGCATCAGTTCAAATTTCCTGGAGTTTTGCAAGCGCAAGGGAGCAAAGAGAAGTAATAAATCTTCGGTATCAAGTATGCCGCTATGCAGTGCAAATCCATGACTAGTAATACACCCCCAGATACCCAATAACTATCAAGAACGCAAAGGCTAGAGAAAAAATTTCTTTTATGCAGGTTATCAACAACAATTAGAAGATCATTGTCTATCAAACAAAATTTGAAGGGAAATAAAAAACTGAACTCACCGGTCTCTTCATGAGCCTTGGACTTCCATCCCTCACACCTCAAAGCTGTTCCCCACTGCATTCTATAACATGTATTCTGCTCAATTACCGGCTTTTCACTCCAATCTCCTTTCAATCTTGGATTGAAATGTAAAATTCTTGGAGGGTCTTCACCTTCCACAGTCTTCAAACCCTGCAACTCCATCATAAACTGCGACACCATCACAGAATCGCCGTCTTTAATCAATGATATCTTTGGATCATTCTCCGGATGAGCAGCTCTCGGCTTTCCCACCACAGTTATATGTGACCCCAGAGTTAGGCCACACGGCAACTCCATAACATTCCCTCGGTTAAGGAACTCAGCCCCAGATAAAGAAATCGAATGTGGACAATTTTCTGATTGGTTATGAGGCTTCTTCACGTCCACAACCTGCACCAAACCTGCTTCAATCTCTTGCCAGAGCTTTCTCCCAACCTCCCAAGCAGTTTTTGCATTCTTATGAAGCTCCAAGGATCCGTCTTTTATAGTGGGGTCAAAATCCAAACTTGACAAGATTGTATTGGACTGCACAACATTTTCAGAGGTGTAGAGCAAGGACTGAGTTGGTTCGGCCGAGTTCTGCGAAACCCATAAAAAGGGTCGAGAGGGAGCGTCCTTGTCCTGCAAATTCTCTTCGCTTTGAAGTTTGGAAGTACGAGTTAACGGTTCTTGAGACACAGAACCGAAACCGGTATTGAACACAAATGGGATTTCTAGAGTTACGAGAAGAAGATACAACAATCCAACACCAATCAGGATTTGAATCGATCTTTGCCTGGTTAAAGACAGGAACATATCAAATCTATCCAATTTTGTCTCGGATTTTCTTCTCTTCATCTCGGGAAATCCCAGAAGAAAACGAACTAATTGGAATCCAGAACAAAGAAGACGAGAGAAAGAGAAATAAAAGAAACTACTGGAAGAAGAGAATTAGGTCATCAACACATTGAAGGAGAAGAGAAACGCGTCTCGACAGGCAAGGACGTGGAGGGGAAAGTAACGGTTTTAAAGGGTAGATATTGATTTTTGAACAGGTCGGTCCAATTTTCCCTTTTTTCTTTTCTTTGTTTTACCTGATCGAAGTTTGCTGCTTCTTCTTTTCGGGAAAGAGAGAAAGTTAATGGAGAATTTTCCAGCGTTCAAATGTGGGAATCATGACTCCATGGAATCAACAAAATGGATAATAAATAACGAAAAGGACAGACTGCTCAGACATGAATAGGTGTCTTAATCACAAGTTTTCTTAACAGAAGGAAAGTTGGCAACGGATACTTCCTTTGGGTTGCAATAAATAGCATTAAGTACGTTAACTTCTGTAAAGTAGAAAATTTTATACATTAAATACGTTAACTTTTAGCTTTATACACAATTTATTATATATAAAAATCGAACATCCACGGTTGGAGATTGAAAAGTAATTCAATTATTCCTCAACAAAAACTGGGAGCAGGCTAACAATTGGCAGTTTATATTTCTTTCAAATTATAAATTAGATTAGAGAAGAAGTTGAGTTAAGAAGAGGGATTTCATGGAAAATTACCATAATAGGAATAAATTGATTTCCAAAACGAGTTAAAGAAAGAAGGGAAGACACCTGTTTTGACACTTGGAACACACCCAGCACGCGTGTCAAACTGAGACTGACGTGCTTTAGCCCTTTAAAGAAACAAATGGCAGCAACGGACATGAAAACAGGAAGCGCAACGATATATAAAATCCAACAAAGGGAACGAGACGACTCGATCCCACAAATTCTTAATGTTGGTGGGTGACATCGAACTTGGTCATTTACCATTATTGACGTAATGTTTTCTGTTGGAGTCACAACCTCAATTCGGTGGTCTAAAGACAATGATGTTATGAAGTGGAACTTCTTTCTTATTACACCCCAATACATTAAAGATTTTGTCGACACTGGTGAATGAATGCATGTGACACTGCATTGTCGTAAAAGAAACAAAAACATATATTGCTCTTGATTCTCTTATTGTTTAACTTGCAAGCCAGGCAAGCTTTAATTAAACCGGTTAGGGAAGTATTAACTTATAATTAAACTGCTAACTATATAGAAAATTCCAAGTCATTATTTAAACGGATCTTTAGCTGAGAGTTGAAAGATACGGTTAGGTAACTTCGTACTTTGTTTTAATAGGGACTGATGTGCATGATTTTAACTCCAAATCTAAGACAAACCTTTCCACCGAAATTTGTCAAGTCCAACCTAGCTAGCTTTTTAAACAACGTAATTCTCTTAATCAAGCTTGTCTAGATTTAACCAGCCATAAGCCAGTAAATAAAACCCAAAGTGGAGGGAGGTTAGTGCATTTCCCACCAAAGTAATGTCCTGCTCCTGCGTGGCTATCACTGGTGCTGTTGCCATATTATTTTCGAGTGATCCACTTAAAAAATAAATAATATATGCCAACTTTGGAAAAAACGAAAAGGAGAATAATAATTAAAAAAGAAAAAAGAAAGCACCAAAGCCGCTAACACAGTGGCCCCATCAAACACTCGGATTTAGTTTAGCTGAGCTGTTACTTAGCTCTTTTAATATGGCAGAATATATGAAAATAGAAGTGGCAGGGGACAAAATTCGATGGGGCCAAGCCGCCAAAGAGAACTCTTATTTAGAAGGACGAACCCGTCGAGGGCCTGTAAAGTGAACATTTCTTAAATCTGAGGACCAACTGGCCATAGCTGTTAAGTGTTGAACCACATGGGGTACAGTCCCAGTAAACACAACAATACCAACTATGCAGTGTTAGCTGTAGAAAGAACCTGTGTTTTTATCTCCAAGTTCTTCCTTCCAAAACTGTTTTATGTTGGCAGCTGGGGAAAAAGGTCCTGTGTCAGAGATGCCTCGGAAAGCCTTTAGTGGGGTGGGGTGGCATCGGATTGTTGAGGGAATAATTCTTTGATTAAACTAACTGATATTTGGATTGGAAATTTTATGTTTTCCAAGTCACTTTAGCTAAGGGAACAACTTGGAGAATTGATTCTTCTGCCCATTATATATTCTGGGTTTGTGTGGAAGTCCTGTGATTCACTGTGAATATTTGAATCAACCGATTAATCAAGTAGTTACATGGTTTGAAGTAACCATGTTGATAGACCTTCACTCTGAAGCAATGAATGTTAACAATTGAGATGAAGATTGATCTTGCCATATTTATATCAGCTTTTCCTTTTCTTACAAAAAGTAGTTAAAGCATAGAACACTGCACCTTTTTCCCTTTTCACTTTCACTGCCTAATTATTATATATTTTTAGTACATCATATATTGTCCCCTTCATTTCAACTTGGATATTTTATTGTATAATTCACTAAAACCAAACACTAATTTTCCTGGTCATCCTTCCCGTGGAGTTGTATGCCAATTTCGACCGTCTTAACTCCTAAAACTTTGGCAGTGGGAATGTCTAATCAGTTGTCAAGACATTTGACTTTTCAATCCCAAAAAACCATTGTTGGTTGTTTCATTTCAGAAGAGGCCCCAACAGATAAATGCAGTTGCGACTGATTAATGTTGCATTGCGTCCCCGGTCGTGCAATTGGAAATTCTCATTTGGCAGATATGATTAATGTTGCATTGCGTCCCGTCGTGCGATTGGAAATTCTCATTTGGCAGATTACCTAATTAATGAGCAACGGGAGGGTCACCCACAAAAGAAAATTAAGATTGAAATACCAACACTCAACAATCTAAAAAATATATTAAAAGATTTGTATGCCCTAAACTTTCCAGATTCTTTGCATAGAAAGTAGAAAATAAGCCACAGAAATAACAATAGCAACAACAATAACAAAACTCGGTAAAAATCTTGTTGAAAGGCAAAGTTTAAAAAAATTTAATAATATGCAACTTTATTTCATATTAATAGAAAGACTTTTTTAGACAGCAGAAATTAAGCATTATGTTGAATTTCATTATTAATCAAATTGATCTAAATTCTTCGCTTGATTTAAAATTGTTAATTCATTTGATAGATTGTTCAAAATATGTGATTAATGGATTATTATGTACATTGCGAGTTTACTTGACATTCACGTGAAGCGTAATGTTGTAAATTCCTGATTATAAAGAAATTGAATGTTCATCTGGCTCGATATAATTTGCATCAATTTGGATGGTTTGAACGAGCTTATGATGTATTAATTTTCCAAAACGAGTAAATACAGGCCCAATGGATTGATAATTGGACTTAAAAGCCTCAAAGGAGAGAAATCTTGCACAAAAGTGAAGTATTTGCCGCACCAAAGTTACAGATGGCCCGTTTCTGTAACTTAAGTACAATTCTATGGAAGAAAAGGTCAAAAGAACAGGGGATTTTTAAGCAGACATTAATACTGAGAGGTAACTCTGAAAAGCAAAAGACGAAGTTGAAGAAGGGAGAGAAAACCGAACACAAACTAATAAAGCAAAACACAACTGAGATTGGGAAAATTTATGATCGTTTAATTTTATTTCTGTTTTTTTTAATGTTTCAGTTTTTGTTTTTAATTTTTTTAAAACAAAAACAAAAAACTGTTTAATTATTAATATTAATATAGTTATATTTTTATAATTGATAATAATTACATATTAGATAAAACTTAAAGATAAATTATTTT
>JAOTAZ010000006.1:28335445-28347512 GCA_025629785.1 Erythroxylum oxycarpum
AATGTTTTGATACAATTGAAATAATTGCTAAAAATGTTGCATTCTTGAATGTTTGAGGACATGTTATATGAATTGGCATGACTTGGTGACATTTTGATTTTTATGTGAATTTCGGTTGAAATTATTAATGGAACTTTTTTTGAATTATGATTGAGAATTGATATGTGAATATGTGATGACATGGAAAGTCCAGTTTCGAAATATGCCTTGGGGCATTTTGTTTTTGAAGTATGACATATGTGTTATGTGGGTTTTGTTAGGTCCCATAAGTCGAGTCAGTGCACTGTCTCTGTTTAAATGCTTCGCCAGCCTGCCTGCTAGTGGCAATGGAGCTCCGATTTTAGACTCCCATAAGTTCACGGCTACACCAGACCGCTATGCGAGAAGGTGTAGTACGTTCTGTTCACGGCTACACAGGACCGTTATGCGGGAATGTGCAATACGTTCCGTTTTGTACCGACCCAAACCGTTTGATATGTGATGTGCTTTTTGATTTTGTCAATATTTGTGATGCATTCATGTATGCATGATTTGGGAAAATTTTGAGATTTTGGAGAAAGGAGAATTTGAGGTTTTCAATTGTGAAAATTTTGGAAACATTTTATGAATGATTTGAAAAGTTTGAACATGAGTTTTTGGATAAATTCCGAATGTGAAAGGTTTATAAATTGCACACTGCTTGAGAAATGATTTTTGCTTATTTTTGAATTTATAAATATGTTATCCATGAGCTGTCAAGCTTAGCCTCCTTTCATCCCCATCTCAAGGTATTCGAGCAGGAGATCGAATGAAAGAAAATCAAGAATCTGTTCGACTTTGTTTATTTTGTATGTTGTGAAATTTTGGTATTTGGCTTTGGTATTGTATATGGCCTAGAAAGCCATTAAAGTTTGTAGTGTATTCATTTCGGAATGTAAATAAATTAAGAATTTATGTATGAATTTGAGTTTGTGTATGATTATGGAATATGAATTGTGATTGTAAATGAATATTATTGGATTGTATTTGGATTGAATTATGAATTTGTATATTGAATTGAGATGAATATGAATGGGATTGATTCTGAGTATGGAATATGGATTGAGAATTGTGGAAGTATTTAGGTATAGAATTGCGTTTGATTGTGTTTTGGATTTCCGAACAGGAGGTCCAATGATTATGAGTTTTGATTGGAAAATATAGAAGTGTGTTTCAACCCTTTGCAGGTTTTTGGGTTTTATGAAATACAGCCGTTATGCTGCCAAAATTTTGGTAAATATTGATTGAAGAAAGAATTAGAATAAGACTTTAGTTAAAACATGAAATTTTGGGATATGTATGAATGTTTAAGAGTGGCATTCGCAGAGAATTAACAACTCCTTACACACAGGAGCAAAATGATGTTGCCGAATGAAAAAAGTTGAACTATTGTGGAAATGGCAAGAAGCATGCTACAAGCAAGGAGACTCTTAAACCAATTCTGGGCAGAAGTTGTAGAAACTTTAGTATATTTGCTAAATCTTTCACCAATAAATGTTGTCATGAATCAAACTTCGTATGAAGCTTGGCATGGAAGAAACTTGTCTGTAGGTCATCTACGAATTTTTGGGTGTGTTGCTTATGCTTTGGTAAATTCTCAAGCTCGTCAAAAGCTTGATGAAAAATCTGAAAAATGTATTTTTATTGGTTATTGTACTCAATCCAAAGCATATAGATTATATAATCCTTTTAGTGGCAAGACCTTAAATAGAAGAGATGTAATAATTAATGAAAGTATGAGCTGACAATTAGGTAACAAGCAAATCCATGGTGATGAGCAAGTGCAGCCAAAACATCCTGTTGAAATATCTTCAGATGATGCAAAAGAACCAACTCCAACGAGTTCACCTACCAGTTCTTCCATAGCAACTTCAGCAATGCCAAGCAGAAGTTCTTCTCCTGATGGGTCTTCAAACGAGACTTCACCAAGAAAGTTTCAATCCTTAACTGACATATATGCATCTTGCCAATTTGCTCTTGCTATTTTAGATCCTATAAACTATAGAGAAGTAGCTGAAAAACAGGAATGGCAGGAAGCAATGGTGGAAGAAATAAAAGCTATCGAGAGAAATGAAACATGGGAGTTAATTGATTTACAAGAAGGCAAAAATGCAATCAGCTTGAAGTGAGTATTTAAGACAAAACTTGTTGCTGACGGAAGCATGCAGAAACACAAACTCGTCTCGTGGCAAAAGGGCATACATAACAACAAGGCATTGATTTCGAAGAAACGTTCTCTCTAGTAGCTCAGTTCGAAACCATAAGAACAGTTCTAGCTCTAGTATCACAAATGCAGTGGCTTATTTATCAATTTGATGTCAAGTTGGCATTCCTTAATGGAGAATTACAAGAAGAAGTGTATATGGTACAACCAGAGGGGTTCATTAAGAAGGGTGACGAAACTAAAGTGTACAAGTTGAAAAAGACTTTGTATGGGTTGAAGCGAGCCCCTAGAGCCTAGTATAGCAAGATCGATGGGTATTTCCAAGAAAAAGGGTATATGAGAAGTGAAAACGAGCCCACATTGTATGTAAAAAAGGAAGGTAAAAATGATTTCATCATAGTTTGTCTTTACATTGATGATATTGTTTACACTAGTTCCTCTAATTCTCTTGTGGATGAATTTAAGTCTCAGATGATGAATAAATTTGAGATGTTGGATATAGGTTTATTGCATTATTTTCTTGGAATTGAAGTCCATCAAACTGAAGTTGGATTTTCATTTCACAAAAGGAATATGCTAGAGATCTTCTCAGTAAATTCGGCATGCTTATTTGCAAGCCAACAGCTACACCCATGAATATAAATGAGAAGTTGCAGCATGAAGATGTAGTAGAAAAGGCCGATGTTGGACAGTTCAGGAGCTTGGTTGGAGGCTTGATTTATTTGACACATATTCGACCCAATATAGCATTTGCTATTGGTGTTATCTCTAGATTTATGCAACAACCTTCAAAGATTCACTTCGGAGCAGCCAAGCGAGTCTTGCACTATGTTGCTGGAACTGTGGAATATGGAATTTGCTACACTAAAACCTTCAATTTCAGATTATGTGGATTTACAGAAGTGATTGGGCAAGTTCATTAGATGATAGGCTAAGTGTTTTAGCAAATATCTTCACTCTAGGATCAGGAGTGATCAAATGGGGCTCGAAGAAACAAACAACAGTAGCATTGTCAACTTCAGAAGCTGAATAGATTGCAGCAAATTCAGCAACCTGGCAAGCCATTTGGCTAAGGAGAGTGCTAGCCGATCTTCAACAAGAATAAAAAGATGCAACAGAGATATTTTGTGACAACAGAGAAACTATTTCCATGACAAAGAATCCAACATTTCACAGCAGAACAAAGCATATCAAACTTCGGCACCACTTCATTCGTAGTCTTGTTGCAAAAGAAGAGATAATTCTAAAGTACTGCAGCACTAATGAGCAGCTGGCGGACATTCTTACAAAAGCTCTATCGACAGAAAAATTTAGTTACCTTAGAAGTTTACTTGGTGTGTGCAACTTTGAATCTAGGGGGAGTGTTTGAGATTTGAGTCAAAGTTGACCGAATTTATGGAGTCATGGGTTGTTACTGGTTTCTAAATTCATGAGTTTGTTTTAGTGAGATAGTAAGTGGGCTAATAAATCTCTGGTGGAATAGTGGACCACCGGATTTTTTGCATTGTTAGTTTTTCTTGTAAGCCTATATATCTAGGCGCGTTTTCTGCATAAAGTAATAGAGCAATAGTTTTTTGCAAGCATAAATCTCTCTTATTGTTTCTGGTGCATTATTTTTCCAACAGAGCTAGCTTTGCAGGATAATGAAAGATGTAGAAGCCTGGTTGATATATTATCGTAAGCGTAGCGAAATTTTTTGTACCTAACCAAGAGCTTTATCAGGCACCAGCACTTGAAGTCTGAGGCTGAAGATTAGGCTGAGTTTATTTTCTTGGAACCTCATTTACTTGGGCATTCACTGAAGAATAAAAATCTTGTTCAGAAGCTGCTCGCTGCTGGCCGCTGTCCTGGTTGGGACTCATGATGCCTGAACCCGGTTGGAACTTTATTGTTAACGCTACGACCTTTGTTTCTTTTAAGCAAAAACTTTGAGATATCGCAACGACCCCTCACTTGAAATAATGACATATGGGTGGGATAGCACATGAGATAGAACATATGGATAGCAAAGTGATCCCAAACATGGGATCTGGTCAAGTGCGGAGTGAATTTCGTATAGTATCTTAAACAAAATACATCTGAACGAGTCACTTGCCCTTTAGTCCTGGGTCTGTGTCTTAAAAGACAAATGCTCGTGTTGTCAGGTTCTGACCCAACTTCGCACTTTCAGAATCTTGAAGACAAAACAGACCTGAGTGAGCCAAGCCACTTGCCCTTAGGTCATGTTCGGAACTTCAAAATCTTGAAAGACAAATGTTTTTGTGCAAGTCTCATGCCCCCAAGTTCTAAGCGAGCAAGGTTTGCGCTATCGGCATCTTGAAGACAAAGAGCACGTAAAACCCACGTTCTCTGAAAGTCCTGAATGAGTTTTGTGCTTTCATTCACTATGACAGAGAAAAAGGAGCTATGTATCGTAAGGTACCTAACGAGATTTGCATCTCGAAGACAGACGCTCTTAAGTGAACCTCGTGTAACTGGATCCCCGATTGAGTTTCGCGCCTTTGATATCTTAGAAATGAATGTGCCTAAACGAACTTAACGCTTTCAAGTCCAGCGTGAACCCCGTGCCCTATTTTTATTTCTAAAAATAAATGCACCCGACCTCTGTACCTAAGTCTTGGGTGTGTCTCCTGACTTCTCGATATCTTCTTCAACAAAACGTTCCTGAGCGAGTTTTACACCCTCAACGCCATAATAAATCCTATAATCTATAGTTTCGACTGGCCATATCATGTTGCCGAAGAGGTAATCAAACTCAACAAATTAAATGAAACCTAAGAAGCAAAGACACGGCAAAATAAAGTCGTGTCCGTGAGTTCGACACGTGTCCGACACGGACACATACCAAACACGTTGTTGACACGTGTCCTTACGTGTCAGCATACAAAAAACATTTATCGGCTCAGACATGGCTCGGACAAGTCTGGAGACGGTTCGGACATGGCTAGAGATGGCTCGGACATAGTTGAGACAACTCGAACCCAATTAGGCAATTGCTTACTTACAAGGCTTTAGGAAATTTCATTTTCCTACACTAAATCTATGACACACTGGTTCAAGAAAAGGGACCCAATTGGCCAACTCATTAGAAATACTCGTATGGGTTAGTGAGTCGTGAATTAATTCCATTCCCTTCATAGATTATTAAAAGAACAGAGCACAGCAGTTGAAGACCAAACTTGCAAGGGAATAAAATAGATTATTATAAATTTTGAATTTTTTCTTAATTCTCAATTTTATAATATATATATGTCATGTCTATGTCCACCAAATTTTAAAAGTTGATAAGTCCCCGTCACTACAAAAAATAGGGCGCTTACCGACAGAAATAGGGTGTTTACCGACGGTAATATAAAATAGCGACGAAAATTACTGACAGCCTAAGACGTCGTTAAAACGGTTGTCGGTAAATTTACCGACGGACCTAAATTTACATTTGGTAAATTTACCGACAGAATCCGTCGGTAGTAGTCGATCATTTTACCGACGGAAATAAAATTTCGTCGACAAATAAAATTAAATTTTTTTTAAAAAAAAGTTCCCATCATCGTTGACGAGGTGTTCTTCAAGACTCTTTCTTTTATCTTCAGCAAAACTAGTCACAAATTTCTCAACCTCTTTGAGCCTCTACAAGAGAGGAGGCCTCCTCTAGTCTGTTCACTGTTTGCTTAACGCGTCTATAGCTCCGATTCCCGTAAAACACAATTGAAACTAAAGCCTGTAAACTAACACAGATATGAGGAGAGCTCAAAGAAAGATTGAAGATACAAACTAACCAGGATTCAGTAGAGTATTCAGAGAGCTTCCCTATACTGGATCTTATGGGCTTTCTTTAACAATACTTGTTTCTTCTTTAACAACAAAAAGTATTCAACACATAAATCAATACAATATATGACAATCAAAAACCCACCAAGAAAGAGTAATAAAGAAATCAAAGGAAAAAAAAGCAAGAAAGAAGAGGAACTTACCAGATGGAAGAGGAAGTCGCTGGAGGAGGAAGAACCAGAGTGGGGGGTGGGAGGGGGAAGGGAAGGGCTGATCAGAAGTTTTGAAAGTGATTTACCGACGAAAATTAGCGACGGACATGTCTGTCGCTAATTTTAAGTTTTATTATACCGCCTTTAAATTTAAAATTTTCCTCCGATTTTAGCGACGGACATAAGTTTTCCTTTGCTAAATTGAGGGCAAAATTACCGACGAAACCTTTTACCGTCCCTAAACTTTGTCGCAAATTTTTTCGGGACGATTTTCCTCCAATTTTAGCGACAGAAATGTTATCCGTCGCAAAACACAAATTTTCATGTCGATTGTAGCGACGAAAATAGAGTTTCCGTTACTAATGTGCTATGCAATTATCGACCGAAACTTTTACTGTCCCTAAATTTCGTCGCTAATTTTGCCGTGTAGTTTCCCTCTAATTTTAGCAACGGAAATGATAACCGTCGTTAAATGAATTTTTTTACGTCGATTGTAGCGACAGAAATAAGTTTTTCGTTGCTAATTTGCTACGATTTATTGTCCGTCGGTAATTTTCCGTCGCTAATTCCTACTTTTCTTGTAGTGTATGTTGTGTTATCATAAATCACTTCTCACTCGACAACCAATCCTTTAAATTTTTCTCCTTAAAACTAATCATCATTGTTGCTCCAATCCTACAATAGTACCTTATGTCCAAATAACTAGGGTGAAAATTTTTTTGAAGCATAAAGAAAAAGCTAAGTGAGGCAGATTGGAGGACATTATAGCTTCTTTAGTTCCAATAAAGGTAAAGGAGTATAAACTTCGTTCTTCTTCAAATGGGCATATTATTTAGCTATGTTGTTGTTATAATTCTTTTATTCTTAATATATACAAAATGAAATTTATTTAACATGAAATTCTTCTATGCAAATAGATTTCAAAGGTTTAGTAAGCTGGATTTTACTTTGGGTGGTGACATTAGCCTCCAATTAGAAGATGTAATGGCATCAAAAAGTAATAGTCTTAAAAAAATCATATATGTTTTTTTAGAAAAACAATTTATATCATCTACATCTTATATTAATTGGTAGATCATCTTTAGCTTTAATTAACACCTTTAGTATATATATCATCTATATCTTAAATCGTGTGTTTTAGTACAAATTTTTAGCTATGATTTGTAATATTTATCAATAACATGTATTTTTTTCGCAGTATTACTAGCTTGTACATTATTGATAGACTCAAGAATCAAGTTTGAATATCAATATGATGGAATGTTTAGGTTTAGTCAAGAAATGAGGTATGAAGGGGTCAATGCAGAATATTTTAGGGTTAAGATGGACAAAATCACATTCACTAATTTAATGTTGGGGGGAAAATCTGCATCGCCTATTTTTATGTTTTTATTTACACATATTTATTTATATTTTATATTATCATTATTTTGTATTATATATTGGTCTATTAGAAATAACACCTCCCAAGACTTTGAGTTTCAACGGAACTCTCACTAGGTGTTGTTGTTAATGTTTGAGGGAAAATTAAATAGCGTAAAGAAGAAGCAAAGTTTTCATATAAGTTGTTTGTGGATGGGCTTAAATTTTAAGAAATTGATCAACATGTGATTATTATGACCAATTGTATTGTAAAAGATAACAAGAAGGTGGTAAATGTTTATGTTAACTATGAGAAGTATCCAAGAAGGTGGTAAATGTTTATGTTAACTATGAGAAGTATCCATTAATTGCTTTTATTGAGGCAAGTGATTAATTGAAGCAAACTCAACAATTTGAATTAACTTAACAAGATGAGTTAAGTCAATATGGTCTATTTTTTAAAATGATAACCTAACTCATCAAAATAAGTTAAATAAATAAACGAAGGCAACTTTAACTCACTAAGTTGAAGCAAAAGAGAAAACTAAGGAAATTTTAAGTCGCTAAGCTAAAGTGGAGGATCAAACTAAGGCAATCAATTGAACAAAACAAAAAAAATCAAAGTAGTAACAATGACCAACCAACATCTTCAGTCTATCAAGGTCTAAAATATAATAAGGGAGGATAAATATCATTAAAATGGAGTGATTTTGACTATTTTGATAAGTAGGAGTTGCATATATATTTGATGAAGGGATAAGTGAGACATTGAGTATCTTGCTGGAGTTTAAAGTTGGTGGGAAGTCAGTTGACTTAAGTGATGATATTACTAAAGTTGATGATAAGGATGTGGCAAGTCTTGAAGATATTTTTGATGAAAAGAGGGAAAAACTAAAATTCTCTCACTTTAATACATTAACTAATTTAAACTAACTAATTAAGTTGAAAGTGGCTTGATTTTTAATTTAGTTGCCATACTTAGAAAGGAATTAGAGGAACTTAATATTCAAAAGATTTCTAAAGGTCATTTGAAGATTAGACATGGCAGCAACAATCAATAATGATCCTAATTAACGATAACATAAATTCACTAATTTTGGCAATTGTTTAGATGGAAAATAGAGATACATAGAAATGGTTCCTTAAATGTCTTCTCTAATACATAGGTGACAGTGGAAAATGGGTTTTAATGTTTGATATGTAAAAAGTTATGTTTATCAATACTTGAATTATGTTCGATTAGGTGTATCAAACTTGAATTATGTTTGCTTAACTAATGCTTTTATTAATTTGGTGTAGGAACTTCAATAACTTTTTGAAAAAGAATTATATCATTATGATCACATGTATTATTTCAGAAGTTTGTGAGGTAATATCGATAGGCAATATAACAAAGTGAATAGAATGATAAAAGATTAAATGTGTTATGCAACAACTAAGTTTATAAATGTGGCTTTTGAAAGACAAATGAAAAAGCTTGAATTATTAAACAAATGAGTCCACCATTAAAAAAAAGATGGTAAAAACATGGATTTAATGAAAGGTCTTTATCCTACGTAGAGCTAACTTGCTTGAAGGTCATAAGGAGTGCATTGATAAAAAGATTTTATTGAACCAAGATAGGTTCCAATCGATGTTTGGATCACAATAATGAATTTATTATTTTGATAAAAAGTAATATAAGATAAAATGTAGTTATAATTTTATCAATTTTAAACTACAAGTGTACGATATAGCTGTAGCTAGCATAGGCAAGTACGGGTCAATTTCACGAGGACTGTAAGTATTAGTAATTATCTTTTTCCTATTATTTAACTGTCGAATTGTCAATCAATAAAATTACATTAAAATAAAAGATCAAATCATATTTTGATCACAACTTAGGGTTCATCAAACTTAGACATTAAACAAATTAGTTCTTGAACATAGAAAACAAAACCAAAGACAAATATGTAGAAGAACAACTAGAAAGGAAAGAAATCATAGTTATAGATATTTCTTTTTCTTCTAATGGATCTTATTGTAATTTGGATTGAATGAAGTTCTTTATCGAATGTTGTGATGTATTTTCCATATTTTCCTCGTCCTCTGATCAAAATTGTCGCTTCTTTAGTTTTTTACGACTCAAAACTATCTAAAACTCACCACTCTCCATTTTACCTCTATTCACGTCCTTATATAGTATAAATTAAGGTTTACACGATCAATATACACAGTCATGTAGGTGATCATATATCTTTAAAAATACCTAAAATTTTGATTTTATGCAGGCATAGAGACTTAGACAGGCAATCTCATTATCTTCTTATGAAATTGAAATTACTGTTTACTTAAAAATCATCTAATCGTCACTACTTTAATAGATATATAGAAGAAAAAAAAATCAAAAGGTATTTGAATTAGGTTATAATGGTTCCAAAGGGATAAGTAGGCTAACAAAGGAATGGAATAGAAATTTTTTTCATAATTAGCAAAATGACAAGTAGTAAATGAAGAGATATATCAATTGTTAGAGTAGTGCTCTAAAGGCAATCATTTTGAGCACTTTTGTACAAACTTTACTTTGATTAATAAAATGAAAAGCAATTTTCATTAATTTGATGTTAATTTATTTATGAATTGATGTTGTTCTTAAATTGAATTAATGAAGTCCATGATACAAAACATAGCATGAAGGAAATCATGAGGAGATTCCTATCATATGCAATTATGTTAGTATCTAAATTATCCCTAGTTATATGATTAATGAGATAGGAAATTGTTAATCTGGATTGACTAGCACATCTTATACTCCTTGATTTGATCAAGCAGTAGATCACATAAACTGTAAGCATGAGATGTTTAAAGTTAACTAGTGGATGCTTACTAAGAGTAGTAAGTACATCAGATGATCTGCTATGAGATTAACATATGGATGATTTATCAAATGTCAGTGATTAATCTCCTTATAGTAATGGTGCAAGTATCCTTAGACTTGAGATACTCAAAGATATCTTGGATACTGATCCTGTGCTTTTACACTATTCCTTGTTGTCTCAAGATGAGGTCGCGTGATTGGGTACAACTATTAGTATTCAAAGGTAATTGGGTAGCCAATAAAGGATTAACCACTCCTGATAGAAGGAGATGATATCCACAACCTCTTTTCGGGGTCATTACTCAGGAGTCTCTGACTAGAGCAATTATGTGTCATAAAGAGAGTCTTCAATGACACGCAGAGTAATGGGATCCCTAGGATAAGAACTAACATCACTTGGACTAAAACTAACCCCTAGGATAAGAACTAACATCACTTGGACTAGAACTGACATAGTCAGTCTAGTGGGAGTTGACACATGGCCCATACTCCGAATCAAGTGGGGTATAGGATGGTGAAGGGACGAATTGCATGGTAATTGACAATGGAAAGGTTTGTAAGTCAGATAATTAACTATCAAAGAGTTTGAGTGTAAATTCACTTACATTATGCTCGGATTAAGATTAATTTAAGAGACCAAAACAATCGGGAACCTAAGGGTCACACGAATAAAAGATTGGATGAAAAACAAAGTGTATATGACTATCATTTAAGTAGGTCATGATTGTGGCTTATAGGTTACGATCGTGACCAACTTAATGACAGGTGGTACATAAGTGAGTTCTTCACTTATGTACACACGAATTTTTACCCAAAAACACAACTCAATAGAGAGGTTAAGGCTCCTGAAGAGTTCTGGAAGTTGAGAGGAGTGATCTTGAGATTTAGTCATACAATCTTAAGCAATTGTTGCATGAGATTACTTGTATGAAACTTGGTCTTGATATAACTCTCACTAGAGCATCTACTTGAACTCATCTTGTTTAACGCTCTAACCACCCTTACACACTGATTTTTCTTCATCTTTGCGTGCTTTCTTAGGTCTAAGGAAGGTGTTTAGTGTTTACTACAACCCAAACAAAGAGAAGATTCAAGTAAGGAGTACTATTTCTAAGGTACATAAGCTGTAATTTCATGTTCTTATAATTTGTTCTTACATGCATATGGATTCTGGATTTTCTAGGGATGTCGTGGGGTTGGAAATTTAATTCTAACACTTCTGCTGCCTTGTTATGTATGTGATGTTGGACCAATGGTGGTTGACAAATTAAATCCCTTTATGTTTTGATAATAATAAAATATCCAGAATTCGTTAAGAAATTATTTCAGGTATTTTTCAAAGAAAGAATCGTGCAAATTAAGATAAGCAAGTGCTTAATCATGAACAAATCAAGATAGGAGACTCTTTACAAGGAAAATGGCTTAAAACAAGAGAATTATGAAATTGGAGGCAGTACAAGGCGACTTGCAATATGTAAGGTAGGAAGATATGGCCACACAAGTGAACATGCAACATACAAGGCGACTTCTTACAACAAGGCGACTTCTTCAGCACGACAAGGCGACTTATTTAACACAAGGCGACTTCTTGGAGAGCGGAGCTACAAGTTTTTACGAAAACAGGTATAACAAGGCGACTTCTTCATTCGACAAGTCGACTTGTTGATGCACAAAATCAGCTCCAAC
>JAOTAZ010000006.1:28370526-28383410 GCA_025629785.1 Erythroxylum oxycarpum
AATGTATGTTAGATGAATGTTTGTGTAATATGTGATGTGTGTATGATCCGGTGAATTCATCAATGATGGTTCACTCACTGAGTTTGCAAAACTCATCAAAAATTGCAATGTAGCTTTTCAGGTACAAGACAGGAGACCTAGTTCCTTAGACAGAACTTAAGGAATCTTTTGGATAGAGATATGGCTCAGAGGTCTGTCAGCTTACACCAGGAGTACTCTAGCAGTATTTTTGTAGTTTTGCTAAAAATCTGTATAAGGTTTTGTAAATAGTTTTTTGGTGGTAACAATGTAAGCTTTATGAATGAATGGTTTTTAAATTTAGTGACTTTCGAGTATGCTAGATGATGCCATGTGTAGGTTGGATTGCCATGTGTAAGTTGGATTTGTTTTGCTCCAACATACCATTATCATAAGTTATGTACTTGAATGTCCTTTGGATATCCAGGTATTTGCCTTATGGAAGTGGGATGTTGCAATTTAGGTATATAGGTTGATAAAAACCATAATCAGTGACTGAGATGTCACATTCACAAGTTCCTTCTAGTAAGAGCTATTCAACTTCGGTTTAACATTTTATATTATCCTGAGTCACTATCCTTCTTTTTCATTCGAGGTCAATCACATTCTTGATAGGGAGAGTAAAGTTAGATACCAACAATAGGTCTTGAACACATAGTGATACCTTATGTATCCCGGATCGAACGTGAAAGGTCAATAAATGAAGAAATGAGAAAAATACCTAATTTTAATTGTATAACTTCAAAAGAGCTTTTCGAAGCCGAAACAAGTGCAAATCTACTACCGTTTTCATCGGAACTGCTCACGGGACACAGTCAACGTCTTTCTATAGTTCTGTCAAAATGTAAGCTCTCTTAACGGGTTAGAGAATCCTTATGTTTACGAATGATATGAGTAACTGCAGGAGGCCTTAACCTTTATATATAGTTTCCATATCAGACATCCCCATCACAGGCTCAATACGGGTTCGGTCCATATTGATTGGGATATATTTTTCATCCAAACTTTGACCCATTGATTTAGATCATTTATTAGGCCATTTATTATCTTTATCTAGATCAAATTACGTAACTTAACCAATAAGTTATTGAAAAACTAAAAATGCAATTAAATGTTGTCCAACTTTATGAGAAAAGTATAAAATATCCAACATTCTCCATATTGGACAATTCTTAATTGCAGTTTTAACTCAAATTTAAAATTGTTTATAAAACTCGATTAAGTTATGCTACTGTATTAGTCGACTAAGTTTAAAAAACAAAACATTTGATCCAAAGATAACAAAAGTCTATCATTCTATCTTGCAAGGCTTTCGATACCAAAAAGTATCAAATGCATGTGTCACATGCAACACAGATCTAATGCAATCACGCATATCTAATACCTCACTAACATGAATGGGAAAATGGAGTGTGGCAAACTAGGATGATACCTGTATGATCTAATATGTATCATCTTTGTTTGTAAGTCTCAATTTCTTCAACTTTATGCTAAACCGCATTAGCTAAATTGTATTAGAGAAATCCTATTTTCTCTCACTGAATGCTAAAAAACATTAGAGAAAACCTTTATGTTCTCCAACTAAATGCTAGACTGCATTAAAGAACCTTTATGGGATTAAAAAACGTATATCCCCCTATGTCGTGTCAAACTTTATAGATATCTGTATAAAAATCTGCTTTTAAATGACATAAGCTCAAAGTCTATCTGTACATATGCCTAATGACCTTTAAATGCTTAAGATCGACACAAATCTTAAGACTTTCATACGTATTATGACAATGTATGATAAAATGTATTATTGAGGATAAACGATGTTTGTCTTTATTGATAAACCACAATACTGCCATAATACATCAAATGTACAAATGTACATAAAGCAAACTTAATGATCCCCTAACTAACAATGTTTAAGGACTTCAAAACATCCATACTGTGTACTTGTCTTTCAAACACAAGTGGGCGAAGTCCTTTAGTTAAAGGATCAACTTACAATTTCTTAGTTTTTAAATGCTCCTAACATTAACGTCACCTTTTCATATCAACTCCTTTATGGTCAAATAATTGACCTTTAATGCTAATACCTTGCGATATTCAATGTTGTTATTAAACAACATAACAGCAAGATTATCATAATACAACCGAATGGGTCTAGCCATTGAATCAACCAAAGACAACTCAGAAATCAAGTTTCTGAGTTAAACCATCTGTGAAGCAGCCCCATAACATGCACTTTGCATGCATAGTCAAGGAAATCACCAGTGTCTACTTGACACTCTTCCACGACATTGTACCATCTGCAAACATAAAAATGTAACCTTAAGTAGACTTTTGATCATCCGGGCACATAGCTAAATTTGAATCTGAATTCCCTACGAGGTTTAATCTGTTGACTTTTCTGTATGTCAACATATAATCCTTGATTCCCTTTAATTATCTCAACACTCGCTTAACTGCATTTCAATAATCTGCACCTCGGTTAAGCATATATTGATCAAACATTCAAACAGTAACTGCAATTTTTTGTCTAGTACATAGCCGAGCATACATTAGGCTATCAACCATACTAATTTCAGGAACATTCCTCATAACCTCTCTTTTTACTTTATTCTTTGGGTATTGCGCCAAAGATTATCTTTCACTATAAGAGATAGATGCTACGATAAGTTTACAATCAATCGTATTAAACCTTTGTAGCACATACTCAATGTACACATCTAGGAGAGGCCTTATAAGTGTTGAGATCTGTTGTCTCGGCAAATCTGAATACCTAGGACAAAAGATACTACGCAAAGGTCCTTGATGTTAAAGTTCTTAACCAAAAGTTGCTTAACCTAATACATGGTTAAGTAATTTGATGTGAGCAATATATCTTCCACATACAGTAATAGGAAGATAACTTTGCTCCCTCTGACCTCATAGTACTAGCATCTTTTAACTTTATTTTTCATGAAGCTAAAAGAGGTGATAACCTCATCAACTATAAGGTATCACTTTTGGGAAGTTTGATATAAATCATATATTGATATGCATAACGCGCAAACCATGTCAGCTCTATCTAGATCTTAAAATCCTTTAGGTTGTACCATATAGACCTCTTCATAAAGGTCTTTATTCAGAAAAGTTGTTTTGATCTGATGTAACTCTATATCATCATGAGCTACAATTACCTTAAGCACTCAAAATGTATCTTACGAGGATACGAGAGAAAAGGTAACATTAAAGTCAACCTTTCTCTCTGAGTAAACCATCAGGCAATTGAGCGAGCCTATAAACTGCTGAACTTTATCCCGAAATCTTTTAAGTCTTAAACTCATTTACAACGGACAGGTTTGTAGTTCCATTGCAAATCAAGTAGCTCCTAGACCTTACTATGCTTCATGGATTGCATCTCATTAGTCATTGCATCCCACCATAAATCCAAATTAGGTCTAGAAATCACTTCTGTAAAAGTAACTAGATCCGTAACATGTCTAATAATATAGTCTTACTTACATGATAGACTATGTAATCAAATGAGATAGCAGGTTGACTCAGCTTGGCGAATCTACACAGCTGCATTAGATCTTGTACCCCCAGGAACCTCTATGTGTACAAGTATGGGTTCTTGTTCCTGTACAAGCATAGTATAATGACCTAGATCCACCGGATCTAACTGTATAAGTAGCGGGTATATCATAACTATAGTATCTACCCTGCTATCATCTGAAGGGTCAAAGGGCCTGCCATCTTCATAGACATCGTATTCTAGAAACTTAGTTGTTTGTGATTTCACTATTCTAGCCTCTCCTTTTCTACAGTAAAATCTATAGCCTTAAAATGTTCGAGATATCTTCCTAAATAGCAATAAACTTAACGAGCATGCAATTTGTTATTACAAGGATTATATTACCCCAGTAGGGCAGCCTCATATATGAATGTGTCCAAGGCTGAGTTTCTAAACTTCTAGATAATCGGGTCGAATAGCCTTGTTTTGCATCTACTTCTTCAAGTCCTTAGGATGCAGTTATACCTTTCGGCAACACACCATTTTGCTCAAGAATTTTCGACATAATGAACTAAGTCACCATTTTAACTGATTCAATATATCTAGCAAATAGATCTCTTCAAGTCTTGAAACACCATGTTTGCCAAGATATTCTTCTCCACAGTCAAATCAGACACTCTGGACAGATTTTTCCAATTGGTTCTCAACCTTCAATCTTTAAGCAAGAACACATAACTATAAAGGGAATAATCATCAACTAATGTCAAAATGCAACTATATACGGTATACTGATATTTGTATGTATTAGACTTAACGAATCAGAAGCATAAGTTGACCTTTATATCCTTATTAGTCAACTTATCCCTAAAACAGCCAACGCATTTTCCCAGATCATCATAATCTAAAATTAAGAGAATGCTTTCCTTGATCAATCTCTCAACCTTAGCTCTAGAAATGTGGCTTAAACTTTTATACCACACGATGTATGACTTCTCATTCATCAGGATTCTTCTATTCATGACTTGTTCAGGAAGATATGAATACGCATATTTCTAATTCGGGGTAAAACACATTCTATACAAACCATATGACAAGAAAGTTGCACCATTATGTTTTGCATTAAACAACAACTATACAACAGAAGCAGTAAATACAAAATGTCAACCTTCTTTGCCAAAAATTGATAAAAAGATCATATATAAAATGTGTCGTGTAAAAACCAAAATGAACCTTGCAATAAGGTTCAGTACATACATCCCCTATAGATATTATTTCCACTTCTTAATTGCTGTCAAGCATCAGTTCCTCCTTCCTTTTATTTGACTCTATCCTAGATATGGACCCCTATATTGTGGAAATACCTTGATCAGATGCTCCATTATCTAGTCACCAAATACCTAATGCAACTATTGCAAATTAGATTCATAAATTAATAAGCCAAGGAGTTACTTGATGGTTATAATCTTTCTTTCTAGGCCTCATACTGCTAGCTTCTTTATGTCATGCGAACCTTAATAGCACTAGATTGACTGGCGTCAACATGTAGAGAAGATTTAGACTTTCTACTTTTGATTTTAATGGGCATTATACGATGTTTTATGAGCTCTCGAGCTCATGGATGTAGGTGGAGATGGCATGTCCATTCGTATGGTCATATCATCCTTAGCTATCTCCATAGCATTCTATACATCCTCTGTCCACTTATTTGTGTTGAAACCGATCAGGGTTTCAATGGTGACACTGATATTGTTGATCGAAAAGGTGACTACTATTAAATAGCAATAAATGTTTAAATCAGCACAAATGTAGGATAATAACGATACTCAAAGCCATTAAACAACATCTTTACTTAAAATCTAGTCACACATATTATGAAACATCTGTAGGTTGAATACATAATATATGCAACTAGACCTCCTCACAAAAGTGATCAGAGTATAAACCGTTAACTCTCACGACACTACCACTTATGTGCGAATAGATCATTCAAGCAACGACTTTCCTCTATCCAATTCCTTTATGCATATCTCAAAATCTTATGTAAGGCTAACACCTATGGCCAGAATAACCAAACATGAGACTAGAGACATCCCCTAACATGCAAGCAGAATAATTTAAAATACTGACTCGAAAGGCCACTGTGGTGACTACATCCTCATTAGCATTTAAAAAGTTCACAAACACAAGAGACACATCTTTATGTTATCCTTATATTCTTTATGGGCATATAGTATGTGACAATGTAACATCAATAAATACAAAAAAACTTGAATGCACGGTCTCATTGTCACACACTCGTGCTGAACACATTCTCTGAAAACTTCATTTAAAATTTTTGTAAAGGAAAAATATCAATAGAGTGACTATCGTGCATCACCGGATACTAAACCAACTGCTCGAAACACTTGAACCTCATATATCTCCCTTATGGCAAGTTGGTTGCACGAAAATTCACTCTAAAATGGCTTTAGAATGTCGTAATTCCTTTTCCAAGTAATTATCCTGCAATCCTAAACACTAAACATGAGACCCAAGACATGAAAACTTAAAGTATCTCCCTTATGTGATGTCTGAATCATGAAAATTAATTCGAAATCAATTTCAGAATGCATTAATTACTTTTTTGGGGTTAAACTTTAATTTATTACTAATGTAATAGATCCAAAAAATGGAAAATATTACTTTATAAATTTCCCCAACCCAGAAACTAACCCAAAACATCCCAGGGCACCCTAACGGGAAATCTGAATTTTTTATGTTTTATGTTTTTTTAATTATTCACTGTAGCAATTCCGTACAACTAATGTGCAGCTCGCGCGTCGATGTGAGAGGCACGTGTTATACGCACACCAGTGCAGATGAGTTGGAGATGCGTCTGGCCCGTGTAGCACAAGCGTGACAAGGTACAAACGCGTCCACCAACGCTAGCGCATGCACGCGCCCAAAATGCGTGTGATCACCGTTGCGTCACGTGCCAAACCCACCGCCCCGCATCAGTAACTGTTCACCAACGACAGTGAGCACTTCTTTGCCAGAAAATGGCAATTTTTGACGAATTTTGGGTCCATTTTTTGCACTCCCGAGCTTGTTTTCATCTCGTTTCTCAAGGCTAAACACATGTATACTACTTTCATGCAATAAAAAGCAAAAAAATACCGAGAAATAGAAGTTAACTCTCCGAAAACCTTATGGAGAAAAACTAAAAAAATCTTCGTTTTTAACCAACTGATCTCATTACCGCTCTGATACCACGTGTAACACATAACGATATCTTAGTTATACATCCCGGATCGAACGTAAAAAGGCAATAAATGAAGAAATGCAAAAAATACCTGATTTTGATTCTATAACTTCAAACGAGTTTTCCGAAGCTGAAACGAGTGCAAATCTATCGCCGTCTTCACGTGAGCTGCTCACTAGGATGTGGTTTGCGTCTTTCTACAGTTTTTTCAAAACGTAAGATCTCTTAACAGGTCAAAGAATCCTTATACTTACGAATGATATGAGCAACTGTAGAAAACCTTAACTTTTATATATAACTTCTATATAGTACTTCCCCATTACAAGCCCGATATGGGTCCAGTTCACACTAATTATGATCCATTTTTTATCCGAACTTTGACCCATTGATTTAGATTATTGATTGAGCCACTTTATTATCTTTATTTAAATCAAATTACGTAACTTAACTGATAAGTTATTAAAAACCCAAAAATGCAATTAAATGTTATCCAACTTTACGGGAAAAGTAAAAAAATACCCTAACATGTCTAGTAACATATTGATACTAACTCAGCCAAAGTGATTCCCTTTGATCAATCCCGGAACCTTTTCAAACATGTAAAAAAGAAGAAACAAAATTAGTCAATTCATTAATTGTGTTCTATTTTAAATGGTTATGATTAAATTAGTTAAGTCGTTTCAATTTATAATATTAGATTAGATAAGTCATTTTAGAATTATCTATATATTCTTAAATAATAAAAGTTTATTATGCTTGTAATTAAAAAAAACAAGTTACGAGCAGGAATAGAGATCGAAGAGCTCTTTCTTTAGTGAACTCTTATTTTTTGTTTGTTCTAAAATAGGTCAAAAAGGCGAAGAAAAAATTTAACTGACAGTGACACAACTTACAAATTGAGTTATCAGATTATGAGGTCTCGTGCATGAATATTTCTCCTTATTCTAACGAACCAACTTAAACATTTCCTGGATAAAGTAGTAGTTGTTAACATTTCATGTTTCAATTTTAGTCCATCCTTCTGCAATTGTCTAATTATTCTGCTCACACTGGAATGTACAACATTATACAATCAGTCAATCGTGTCAATAGGTCAATCCCGCAATTGTAAAAGGCTAAAAGCCATCAAGATTGCAGGATTATAGTACGAGGGTAACTTACAGTTAGCAAATATCTTCAGCCACTGCATAATTTTCACAAGGAAATGTCTGGGAAGTGAAAGGACTGTGTTTATGCACAAATGTGCTGGTGGCTACTTCTGATTGCAAGAAGGAAATTATGCATGAGCCTAATGAAACTTCAGGAATTTTTAGTTGAAAATGAAAAGTAGAATTGCATGATAAAATTCTGGCTAGAGATACAAAGATGTTTCAAGCTACCCATTATCTCGGAAAACCTATAGCCCACTTGAAACACATGCTTTTATCAGCCATGAATACTGTTCCCCATATCCTTCTCCACTTTCTTAATGATTATCCTGAATGGATAATGCATATATAACTTGACATGCAAAGTTTAGCCTACTTTTAGTAAGCTTCAAAGCACATATCTCCTGCTCTCTTAATCAATACTGGTTTCCATAAGATTCGACTGGCATCAGTTGATAACACGAATGACTGAATGTTCCTGCTGCTATAACAATCATCAATCTGAATCTTCTGTTGATCCATATTTTATGCTTATGTATACAGTTTGTAAGTGTTCCTCCAACACCTGGAGACCTATACCATGGAAAGATGGCAGTGGTGAGAATTTTGAAGTAACAAAAAAAAAAAAAAAAGAAACTACAAAAATTTGTCATGTGGCATAGGAACTTCAACCAGAAGGTTAACAAAAGATGAAAAGAACAGTTATGTCCATTTGACAAACCATGAAAAGAACAGAGTGAACCCGTACTTATTGTGCACGTCAAGTGATAGTTCAACTGGTTTCTAAAGAGATTGTAAGACACCATTAGGGATTGCAGGTTCAGAGTCTTCCTAAGGATATACAGCAATAATCATGTATTTCATGGTAAAAGAACCAACAAAAAGAAGTGAATGAAGCCAACTTCATGTAAGTCCTTTTGACAGAAAAACAGTTGCATTGTCCAAAGAGTAAGCCTTAATTCCGTGTAGACATCTAAAATTTATTTGCATCAAATCCCTTCTTCATGTCTTCCTCTCCTACCAAAGACCACAACAGTGTGTTATTAGGCAGCAGTTAAGCAATGATCAGTAATGGAATTCTTGTTCATTTCACACTGAAAACCTTTTATCTACATTGTCTACCTTTATGGCCCAGTCAGGAAAAAAAGAAAACCTTTCTTAAGCTACCTGAGAAGCGGTTGACAAAGTTTAGTCTAAAAGCAGCAAATATAAAGCAACTATTTAAGCCGTAAATTGGAGTTATTGAACAACATTTAAGACTTGGTTGGTAAATGGTATGTCGACTCCAATGGGTGGTTTCCTTGGATGATTTTCAGACAAAGCAAGGCCCGTGGTGCAAAAGTCGGACAGACTAGAAGGGTACGCATATAAGCGTATTGCCCTTATACTGAAACTGAAACTTGATTTTTAACAGCTCAACTTGAGCTTCAGCATCTTAGTCATATGGCTCAGATATCATGTCAAGATACTGTCAAAACTTAGAAGAATAAATTGTTGGATAACATTCAAAATTTCAATCAAGTATTAACTTCAACAATCAACACACCATCAGAAAGAAAATTTCTTACCACAGTGAAAAAAATTAGTGGTAGCCAAGAGCTCTCTGAAGCTTCAAGTCAGAACTTCAATATCGGACAGCATGTAGTCACTCTATGCGCATCCTATTAACAATAAGGTAAACTGCCAAAGGAAAAGGAATGGACTTCAATTTTTTGAGACTATGATCTCATTGAAGTACTCTCGTACAAAATTCATGTGTACAGAAATGTTACTTTCTTCTCAGAACACATACTGAATTGCATTGAATGATTCAAGGGTTTATGGCCTTAGTTTCTTAGGTAATTATAATCGATCCAAATCTTCACTTGTTATACAAAACAGTAGATTACTGCATTTCATACGTAGCAGGTGCAGAGGACACTGTTTTTGTAAATCAGTGCAAAGCATATCTTTACCAAAAGTAAACAAATTTCTTAGAGGAAAAAAAAAGGTTCTGAGGTTATGAAGAAATTACTATGGAGCAATTTGAGATGAAAAATTAGGCATCATGTTTGGGCATTATCATAATATGATGAAGCTTCCGAAGATTATCAGATATCTCTGTCAATAGTTTCCCTTTCATTGCCATTCTGAAGTGCACTATCGCCATGCTTTGGGAATTCAACATCAGCTCCAAGTGCTTTCACTCGGAAATGAAGATTACGCAACTCATCCACTAAACTTGTATCTCCATCTTGGTCTGCCATATTTGAACACAAATGACCCTAAAAGGAATGAGGAAGATTTCCAGATGAATGCATATGGCATTATAATTTATTTACGTTTACCCGTCTCTTCCTCCATGGGATAAAAATTATCAGTGCTAGACTGTGAGGAAGGAGCTCCATCATCTAGTGAATATTGATTTCTCTTGTCCAGATTTTTCAACCGACCAAGCTGACGGGATTTGGCTCCTTGAAAACTATGGCGCAATTTGTATTGTTGTCTCTCACCTTTTTCTTCATGAAAAGATAAAGATTGATCATCGTTAAGCATGCTTTCCCCATTATTCTGCTCTTCAGTGGAACTATATTTTGGGCTAATGCAATTTGATATCTCAGTACAGGATGAGTACGATTTTGACTTGAATTCTTGATAATCTTCATCTATCTCATCCTCACTAAAGGCACCAAATTTGTACCTATATGCATCAAGTTCAGCCTCTAAAGCCTTTATTTCTTCCTCTCTTTTCCTAATCAAATATTGTGCTTGTTGTAGTGCTTCCTGGTCATACTCTGCCTGCTCCTCCAAAAATCTTTGATATTGCCAGGCTTCCATCTGAACAGCTGCCTTCTCTGCTTGCAGCCTGGTGATCATAGCCATAGCATTATTAGCTGCAACAGCAGAAGCGTTTCTTTCTTCATCCAATTCCATGTATAAAGCCATCAGCGACTTTCGGTCCATACGGACCTGTCTCATTGACTCACCATCGACCTCATTTGACACGCTTCCATCTGCAGACTCCAAAGCAAATTCTGCTTTCTCAAGTGGTGATTTCCTTATAATTCTATGAGCCCACCTAGGACTGTCATTGATTGAATCAGTTAGTGGTATTCCAAAAAAACTGTTGGCCTTGGAAAAGTTTGGACTTCTTTCTCCAATCACGTCTTCAATTTCTGTCAACAATCTCACACTGGCAGCTTTGAAATCTTCTTTATCTGTCATACAATTTTATCTCTGCTTCAACGAGATGATTCAAGGAAAAGAAAGAATGTTCTTATGCATACAAGCATACACTTAACAGTGGAAGATTATGAAATGAGAAGGCTAAAGAACTGGAGTTTGATTTATTTAAAGAAAGATAAATCGTGTTCTAAACTTACATTGTTTCCCAACATTTATTGCACTTGAACCATCCTCGGCATCATGGAGCTCTTCATGTTCGGGGAACTTAAATTGAGTGCATCTTATGTGAGGCAAGTCCATACTGCGATGCTCGTCATTCCTAAAAGTTGCAAACGGTGCTCGTGGAGAAGGAGTTGGAGCTTGTGAAAACAAGTGTGAATTATTTCCCCTTATATGGGACTTCACCTTCAATGGTTTCCCACAACAGAAACATCGGTGAAGATAACTCTCCACCTCATCATTTTTCTTCCCAGTAGGCAACGTCAATTGAAACTCTTGATCATCTTCAACAAGCAACTCAATGTCCTTGTGCAGAAATCCAATGAGAGACTTGTAAGTTTCAGTGTCAGTTTCTTTCTCCGTAACAAACGAAAGAAGACAACTTTCACACAATTGGTGTATATCTGATAGCTTCTTGTGAGTATGACAAAAGGCTAGACGTGCAACGTCCTTCTTGTGATTTTCACATATAGAATCATTGTAATAGAAGTCGGAATCTCTGTGAACCAGAACGTGATCTATCCTAGTGCAAAGCAAACAAGGGATTCTCAAGTCAAAGAACCTGGCAAATTCATTGGCGAAGAATGCAAGAAACCCATCAATAAATAGCACAAATATCAACACCCATTCAAGCAAGGCATAAATCACAAAATGTGGGAATTTTCCCAGTTCTTGTTCCACGAAACTTTTGAACGACCTCTTCGCCATCAAAAATTTTTGCCCACAAAAGAAATCACAGAATCAAAAAGAAACGCAGAAGAGTATATGGGTGTTCTTAATCTCTGTTGCTTATAATTTAGGTAGGTATATAGTACAGAAAGATATGAACTTTTTACAAAACTAAAAGGCTTAAACGCTGATGAGATAGAGGATCATGATCTGGGCAATGTAAAGCACCGGACCAGGATCATGACCTCTATGTGTATCTGTCTCTCTTCTGTTTTGAGAAGTGAGGGAGGGGAGAGAAACTATCAGGCTATGCTAAGAATTAGGAGAGAAACTATCAGGTTATGTTAAGAATTTGGAGTTTCAAATTTTGGATGGTCGCATTTATTTGCCCGTAAATAGCATATGTTTCTGGGAGGCTTGAGGTCCGTCGTGTACAGCATGTACCTGAATTAACGGTCTGACAACCCTCTTCAACAAACCAGAAATTATGCCTTTCTGGGCTTTACTTAGGATGGGCCACTTGGTTCTAACAACGTTATTGACTTGATTTTGTTCCTACAGGTCAAGGCCGTGATCTTCCTACTTTGCGATACAAGAAAGTTCGAGACGGATTGTCTGTCTAATTTTATTTTGTCTAACTCTATTCCGGTAATAAAATATTGTTATTTTTATTTAAATTTTACGTAACCCAGTCATAATATAAGTGTAACGGGCGTGACATAAGTCACATGAAACTTAAGTCGCGACCATGAATCTTTTTATTTTTTATTTTTATCATTTTAATTTTAATTGTACTGCTATTATTTTAATTTAGAAATTAAAGTAAATTTTAATTTATTTACGTTATTATTAATTTTATTAAAAAATTAAAATTAAAATAATAAAAAATAATTTTGTGTCATGGGTGTGACACTTAAGTCACACTTGTGACAAATTT